>CM035407.1:45854563-45864563 GCA_020310875.1 Ceratopteris richardii | reverse complement strand
AGTGATTCCACTTGTGATTGGTAGCTTGATAAGGTACTTTAATACTCCCAAAAGGAATTGTTTCAATTTCAAGTGTGCTGGTCACACTGAGCATAAGACTGAGCAGGTGTCATTACAGAAATAGCAAGTTTTCTAAAATTTGTGGAGTGCAAAGTTGTCTGTTTTGATTTGGTCATTACACAAATCATTTGCAAAGTACATACATGGTTTCTTTGTGTCATTTGGATGCTAAGCAAGTGCACTAAGCATATCTGGAATCAAAGGAGGGCAGGTGTGAAGCAGGTTTTGCAGCATCAACTCATTTCTTGAGTGCATCCAACCATCACTCCCAACAGTGGTATCAGAGCAAAGAAGGTAAACATGGGTGATGGATTTCCTTCATTCATTGACAAATTGGATAGGAACAACTATCAAGCTTGGTCATTGAGAATGAAGACCTATCTACAAGGAAGGAGCTTGTTTGGATACATACCAGGAGATGAGGAATTGCCCTCATTCAAGACTAGAGGACTACCCACAAAGGATGAACATGAAAGACTCAACCAATGGTGTGCAAAGGATGCTTTGGCAAGGTCCTACCTTCTAAACTCTATATCTGACTTTCTTTTACCTCATGTAAGGAATTGTAAGACTTCCCAAGAGACTTGGGAAACCTTGTCAAACTACTTTTCTTCCAACACAAGGGCTAGGAAGAATCAATTGTGGATTGAGTTCACAACCCTTAGGAAGCAGCCCAAGCAATCAGTCTCAGAGTATGTGACAAAGATCAAAGATGTGGCAGACCAATTAGCAAGCATTGGAGAGGAGATTGAAGAGGAGCAAATAGTCAGGCAAGTAACAAATGCACTCAAGGCAGATGATAAGTGGGAAAGTTTCACCACTCTGATTTGGAAGAGCCCAAGGGCAAACATCAGGTACAAACATGTGATGACACTAAACATTCTGTTGTTAAGATTGGAAATGTGAAGACATGTGATGGTAACCAGTGTTGGAACATCAAGCTTACACTATGCTTGAGGTGGATTTGATCTACATCAAAGGCTATCACGTCGAAAGAATATCCGTTGGAGAGTTTTTTTTTTCATATGCTCATTTATTGTATTTTTTGAGAATATTTTGATGGCTCATTTACCGTTGTAAAAGCCTTGAGTTGTACACATGTAAAGGTACAAATATAGGGCCAAAATCCCACGAAATTTTGGTGGTTGAAGTTGCATTCAATCAAGCAATCAATCACCTAAAAGTAGATCAATCAAGATCTTCACTTTTCCTAGATTGTAGGGAAGTGAATTGATTCCCTCCAACAACCATTCCCACCTTCATTTGAATTCAAATTCAAGTTGTAAAAGTCGTGGAACACTCCTAGAGGCTATATAAGGAGTTGAAATCACTTGTACATTACATGGAAGCAATATACATACACTTGTGACCATCATTGTCTTGCTCCTTCAATTTCTGCATCATCTTCTTCGCCAACAGTAATCTTGCAGAGGCTGCTGCTCTCTCCTCAGAGCACCAAATTGAGTGCAAGAGGACTCATTAGAAAGGTATCAGTGTCTAGTTTATGCCTGTAAATGTTCAAAGCATTTGGTTCAACAGATTTGGAGAAATCTCAGTTTTTCTGCCTCGGGGTCAATCTCTGCGTATTCCTGAAAAATAGGAAGTACCACCGGTGAATGTCGCATTCATTCCTATAGCATATTTTGCTTATTCTTTATACTTTTGTGCATTCCATACACTCAACCCTATGTGTATCACTCCCATAAAAGGATTTTTTCTAATTGTAATCACGCTGGTCGCTATGGGCATTTGAAGTTCATTGTCTCTTCCATAGATAGTAAGTTTTTTGAGCTAGTCGACCCGCGAACCTATCTGTTTTGTATCGACTCATTCTCCTTGATGCTCCAAGGTACATAGTGTGTTTCTTTGCACTTATAGCATGCCTATAAGGTCTATTTGAGTCTCCAAAAGCTCAAGGGCTGGTCTTGTGCCGGTTGGCTTGACCAAACTTCATCGCTTCGAAACGCACTTTTCTACCTTCGACAAGCTTCTCCAAGTTCTTTCAGTGGTATCAGAGCTAGTTCAAGATGGGTGACGGATTTCCCTCAATGATCGAGAAGCTTGATTGACACAACTACGCGGCTTGGCAAATCAGAATGGAGGCCTACTTGCAAGGTAGAAATCTTTATGGAATTGTAGCAGGTGATGAAGCTATGCCTATTCCAAGATCCAAAGGAGGACCTACACAAGAGGAGACAGATAAGCTCACACTTTGGTGCGCAAGGGATGCTCAAGCAAGGTCGTACATACTAAACTCTATCTCTGACTTTCTATTACCACATATTAGAGGATGCAAGACATCTCAAGAGACTTGGGATGCCCTAGAGACTTTCTTTTCTGCTAGTACCAAAGCAAGAAAGAATCACCTTTGGAACGAGTTCAACCAAATGAAGAAGACACCTAAACAAACCATCACAGAGTTTGTTACCAAGGTCAAGGAGGTTGCGGATCAGTTAGCATCCATTGGAGAGCTAATTGAAGAAGAGGTCATCATGAGGCAAATTCTCAATGGCATTTGAAGTGATAAGCAATGACAATCCTTCACGACGGCTTACGATCTCATCATGGATGTGCAAACTCCAGACTTCAACATCTTTCTTGGACAACTCTTCAATCAAGAAGCCAATAATAGCATAAAGGAAGGTAACTCTTATCATGGTAGTTCAACTAGTGCTCTATATGTAGATAAGAAGGATAAGAAGCAGAAAGGCAAGAAGAAGGAAGAAGATGAAGAAGAGACTTCCCAAGCCAACTTCGCAAGCAAGAGCAAGTGGAAAGGGAAGAAGAAAGGACCAAAGCAAGACAAAGCCAAAGGTCAGAATGTTCAACCTTGTGCCATATGCGATAAGACCAACCACACCACTCAGAATTCCTGGTTCAATGAGAAGACCCAGAAAGGAAGTGGAAGAGGTGGATATGGCGGCAATAGAGGCAGAGGTGGACACAACTTCAACAACAACAATAGAAGCTATAATAGAAGGGACTACAACAATTATTCAGAAGATCAACCACATGAAGACTCATTACTTCTTATGAACCTTAGCCACAAAGAAGGTAAAGAAGATGATCATTTGTTCTACATAGATTCAGGATGTTCGAATCATGTTGCAGGCAACATTGCTCTTCTATCTGACTTGGAAAGTCCAAAGCATAGACATGAAGTGCAAACAGGGGATGACACGAAGCACAATGTGGAGAAGATTGGTAATGTCAAAGCTTCCAATGGCAGGACAAACATTTTGAGTAAGGTTCTCTATGCACCCACTATCACTAAAAACCTAATCAGTGTAGGCCAAATAGTTGAAAAAGGCTTGCAAGTTAGGTTCACCCAACATGGAGCTTTTGTGGAAGATCCATGTCAAGGCTTCAAGAAGATAGCCCGAGGTGAGAAGCATGGTAGGCTCTTTACTTTTGAAGTAGGAGATACCAGGAACATAGCTCTATTCAACTTTGGGTCTCAAACCCTAAGTGAGCTTGAAGTGTGGCATAAGAGACTTGCTCATGTGAATGAAAGAACCTTGAAGGATATATGCAGGGATCAAAGTGTTCTAGGACTGCCGAACATATCAAAGCAACACATGATCAACAGGTGTGATGCATGTCAGATTGGGAAGGCACAAAGACAACCATTCAACCACAAAGGCTACATCCACAACAACTTATTGCACTTAGTACATACAGATGTATGGGGACCAAGTCAAGAACCTTCATTGGCAGGATCAAGGTATTATGTCTCATTTATTGACGACCATAGTAGGTGGACTGTTCTATACTTTATCAAGAGTAAGAATGAAGTGTTTGATTGCTTCAAGAAGTATCTTGCGCATGTGGAGAATCATACAGGTAGATCACTAAAGAAGCTCAGATCTGATGGAGGGGGAGAATACTTCTCCAAAGATTTTGATGAGTTCTTGCAGGATAAAGGTATCAAAAGGGAAGTGACTACCAGGTACTCTCCTCAACTAAATGGAATTGCAGAGAGGAGAAACAAGACATTGGTTGGATCAGCCCGAACAATGCTTGAAGAGAAGAAGTTGCCACATTATCTATGGGCAGAAGCTATTTCAACTGCAGTGTACCTTGTCAATCGACTACCATCCAAATCACTTCAAGGTATGACTCCTTATGAAGCATGGCATGGAAGAAAACCTAGTCTTGGACATTGCAAGGTTTTTGGTTGTTTAGCTTATGTTCATGTACCATCACAAATAAGAGGTAAGCTAGATGAAAGGGCAACAAAGGCAGTGTTTATTGGATATGATTCAACTCAGATGGGTTACAGGTTCTTCAATCCTTCAACCAAGCAATTCACTACAAGTAGAGATGTTGTGTTTGAAGAACACAGGTCTTGGTATGATGAAGACAAACAAAAGGTAACACTACCATATGATCTTGATTATGACTCTCATCAATTAGGAAGCAAGCATGATACACAGGTCCAGGATCCAAGAAGTGATACAGACGATGACCAAGATGAAAGAGAAAGGGATTACAAGCTATGGAAGTCAAGAGGCAAAGCAAAGATGCAAGAGGTTGGAGAATGCTCCAAACAAGCACCTAGAAGATCAGCAAGAGAGAAGAAACAACCAGAAAGGTATGGATATGATTCCACATTTGTTACAAAGCATTCAATCTACTTGGCAAAAGACTCTATTTCAGAGGAACCCTCAACCTATGAAGAGGCAAAGGGAAACCCTAATTGGGAAAAGGCCATGAACGAAGAGATAGATGCATTGAAGGAAATGGACACTTGGGATTTGGTTCCAATGTCACCGAATCAAAAGGTAATTGGTTGCCGATGGGTATATAAAGTTAAAAGAAATTCAGATGGATCAGTTTGCAGGTACAAGGCAAGATTAGTTGCCAAAGGATGCTCACAAACTCATGGTATAGACTATGAGGAAACATTCTCACCAGTCGCAAAGATGACTACAATCAGGACATTGATAAGTGTAGCTGCTGCAAGGAATTGGAGACTCCTCCAACTTGATGTGAAAAATGCATTCTTAAATGGTTGGATAAGTGAAGAGGTATACATGTCACAACCACCAGGTTTTGAAAACCCTAATCATCCATCTTATGTTTGCAGACTTAAGAAAGCATTGTATGGATTGAAACAAGCTCCAAGAGCTTGGAATTACAGGTTGGTTACATATCTTCAAGATCAAGGGTTCAAAGCTAGCAGCTCAGATCCTTCTCTATTCATCAAAAGGGATCACAATGAGGTTATCTATCTATGTGTATATGTAGATGATATTATCGTGACAGGTGATGATCTAAATGGCATTCAAAGGATCAAGAGACACATGCAAGAGGAGTTCAAAATCAGTGACCTAGGTGAGCTCACATATTTCCTAGGTATGCAGGTGATATACACAGATGAAGGAATGTATTTGACTCAAAGAAGATACATTCAGGATCTTCTTCTCAAGTTCAAAATGGAGAACACTAAACCTGCAGGTACACCTTTGGAGATGAATCATAAACTTAGTGTTTATGAAGGTGAGAAAATTGAAGATATTAAAGAGTATCAAAGCTTGGTAGGTAGCTTGATATATGCTACTCACACAAGGGCAGACATCTCATATAGTGTGGGAGTGCTTAGTCAGTTCATGCACTCACCGAGAAGACCACACATGGATGCGGCTAAGAGAGTACTTAAGTATCTCAAAGGTACAATCAATGAAGGTATATTCTATCCTTACTCTTCCGATTTGGATATCAAAATCTACTCAGATGCAGATTGGGCAGGAGCTAAGGATGATAGAAAAAGTACATCTGGTTACTTAGCATTTGCAGGTTCGAAGCTAGCGTCATGGAGTTCCAAGAAGCAACCAACAGTTGCTTTATCCTCAACTGAAGCAGAGTACAGAGGCTTGACCATAGCAACTCAAGAGGCAATATGGTTAAAAGCATTGTATACAGATTTGGGACTTGTGAGTTCCAAACCTCACATATTTGGAGATAATGTAAGTTCCATGCATCTAGCGGCAAATCCTATTTTCCATGCGAGAACCAAGCACATAGAAGTCCATTATCACTTCATTAGGGAGAAGCTCATGGCAAAGGAGATCGACGTTTCTTTTGTTCCGACTGAAAAGCAAGTAGCAGATATGATGACGAAGGCACTTGATGGAATAAAGCTTTGTAGATTCAAAGCTATGGCAGGTATTCAACCTATCAGAGAATGAAGACTCAAGCGTACTTAAGCTTGAGGGGGAGCTGTTGGAACATCAAGCTTATACTATGCTTGAGGTGGATTTGATCTACATCAAAGGCTATCGCGTCGAAAGAATATCCGTTGGAGAGTTTTTTTTTCATATGCTCATTTATTGTATTTTTTGAGAATATTTTGATGGCTCATTTACCGTTGTAAAAGCCTTGAGTTGTACACATGTAAAGGTACAAATATAGGGCCAAAATCCCACGAAATTTTGGTGGTTGAAGTTGCATTCAATCAAGCAATCAATCACCTAAAAGTAGATCAATCAAGATCTTCACTTTTCCTAGATTGTAGGGAAGTGAATTGATTCCCTCCAACAACCATTCCCACCTTCAATTGAATTCAAATTCAAGTTGTAAAAGTCGTGGAACACTCCTAGAGGCTATATAAGGAGTTGAAATCACTTGTACATTACATGGAAGCAATATACATACACTTGTGACCATCATTGTCTTGCTCCTTCAATTTCTGCATCATCTTCTTCGCCAATAGTAATTTGGAGAGGCTGCTGCTCTCTCCTCAGAGCTCCAAATTGAGTGCAAGAGGACTCATTGGAAAGGTATAAGTGTCTAGTTTATGCCTGTAAATTTTCAAAGCATTTGGTTCAACAGATTTGGAGAAATCTCAGTTTTTCTGCCTCGGGGTCAATCTCTGCGTATTCCTGAAAAATAGGAAGTACCACCGGTGAATGTCGCATTCATTCCTATAGCATATTTTGCTTATTCCTTATACTTTTGTGCATTCCATACACTCAACCCTATGTGTATCACTCCCATAAAAGGATTTTTTCTAATTGTAATCACGCTGGTCGCTATGGGCATTTGAAGTTCATTGTCTCTTCCATAGATAGTAAGTTTTTTGAGCTAGTCGACCCGCGAACCTATCTGTTTTGTATCGACTCATTCTCCTTGATGCTCCAAGGTACATAGTGTGTTTCTTTGCACTTATAGCATGCCTATAAGGTCTATTTGAGTCTCCAAAAGCTCAAGGGCTGGTCTTGTGCCGGTTGGCTTGACCAAACTTCATCGCTTCGAAACGCACTTTTCTACCTTCGACGAGCTTCTCCAAGTTCTTTCAACCAGAACCTATTGAGCAGGGTACTCTATGTACCAACCATCACCAAGAATCTAATGAGTGTTGGTCAGATTGTGGAGAAAGGTTTGCAGGTCAGATTCACACAACATGGAGCATATGTGGAGGACCCAAGACATGGATTCAGAAGGATAGCCAAAGGGGAGAAATCAGGTAGATTGTTTACTTTTGAGCTAGAAGACACCAAGAACATTGCTTTGTATAATTACAAGGATCAGACACTTTTAGAGTTAGAAATATGGCACAAAAGACTAGGGCACATATGTGAAAGAACCCTAAAGCAAATGTGCAGGGATCAATGTGTGCTTGGGATACCTAATGTGTCCAGGCAACACATGATTTACAAGTGTGGATCATGTCAATTTGGTAAGTCTCACAGGTTACCCTATTCAAGGAAAGGTTTCATGCATGAAGACTATCTAGACTTGGTACACACAGATGTTTGGGGACCTAGCAAGGACCCTTCTATCTCAGGTTCAAGGTATTATGTGTCCTTCATTGATGATTATAGCAGGTGGACCATTTTATACTTTATGAAGCATAAAGATGAAGTTTTTAATTGTTTCAAGAGGTATCTTGCACTTGTTGAAAATTCAAACAGGAAGAAGCTTGAAGAGGCTAAGGTCAGATGGTGGAGGAGAGTACTTCTCCAATGAGTTTGAAGATTTCTTGCAGGAAAGAGGCATCAAAAGGGAGATTACTACAAGGTACTCACAAGAACAAAATGGGGTAGCAGAAAGAAGGAATAGACTTATAGTAGAAATAACTAGGTCTATGCTTAATGAAAAGAAGTTACCAAACTATCTTTGGGCAGAGAGTGTATCCACTGCCACCTATCTCATCAATAGGTTGCCATCCAAATCACTTGATGGCATGACACCATATGAAGCTTGGCATGGTAAGAGACCCTCTCTGGATCATTGCAAAATCTTTGGTTGTGTAGCATATGTGCATATTCCCTCACAGGTAAGGGGAAAGCTAGACCCCAAGGCTGAAAAATGTATCTTCATTGGTTATGATTTGAACCAAAAGGGATACAGATTCTACAATCCAACAAACAAAGGGTTTAAGGTAAGCAGAGATGTCATCTTTGATGAGAATGACTCATGGTATGAGAATGAATGCAAGAAAGTAAGTCTACCCTATGATATGGAAGAAGATTTTCCAAAACTCACCAAGGAGGAACCAATTCAGCAAGAAGATTCAAGCTCAGATGATGATGATACAATAAATCTTGAAGAGTTCAAGGCTTGGAAGTCCAAAGGGAAGATGAAGATGAAGCAACTAGAAGATAAACCAGAATCTTCAACTCAAGCAATGAGGAGATCTCAGAGAGAAAAGAAGAAGCCTATCAGATTTGGGTATGACACATCACTTGTAACTAAACATTCTGTATATCTTGCAAAGGACTTGTTAAATGAAGAACCAGGTACCTATGAAGAAGCAATTACCAAACCAGAATGGAAAGAAGCCATGGATGAAGAGATGGAAGCTCTCAAGGAAAGTGATACTTGGGACTTGGTACCCAAGAAAGACTCTATGAAGGTAATAGGATCCAGATGGATCTACAAATTAAAGAAGAATTCAAATGGAACAATAAACAGGTACAAAGCTAGGTTGGTAGCCAAGGGTTTTGCACAAACCCAAGGCATTGATTATGAGGAGACATTTTCTTCTGTTTATCTTTGGAGACAACACTAGCTCTCTTCACCTTGCAGCTAATCCAATATATCATGCCAGAACCAAACACATAGAGGTTCATTACCACTATGTGTGAGAGAAATTACTTAGCAAAGAGATTCAATTGACTTATGTGTCTACTAATATGCAATGTGCAGATTTACTTACAAAGGCATTGGATGGAAACAAGTTGTGCAGATTTAAATCCATGATTGGATTGCAGGATGTAATTGAAGATTGAAAGAAGAAGACTTAAGCCAAAGTGTTTGGCTTGAGGGGGAGCTGTTGGTGCATATCAAGCCTTCACACATTGGCTTGAAATCATGAAAGACTAGCTTGGACAAAGCTTCATCAAGGCTTCACTTGAAGCAAGGCTCATATGAACATATGTTTAGATGTTCTCACTTTTTACCCCTTTGTAAAAGTCTATATGACTTGGCATTTATTTGTAATCACTTTAGTCACTTACCTACTTCATTAGTCGTGGAAAAAAGGAATGATTTAGTGGAGAGAATATCTCCTTACTTTTAGTAGAGATATTCTAGGGAGCCTAAGTTTGATTTTGAAATTCAAATTAACCTTCAACTCCTATAAAAGCTACATTGAAAAGTCGCGGGTTGTCCATCATCAATCCCGAGGCTATCTGTTGGTGCATATCAAGCCTTCACACATTGGCTTGGAACATTGGAAGCTTTGGAAGACTTGGCTTGATTATCAAACTTGAAGACCACACATAAAGCTTGAACCCTTGAAGGATATATTCACATGGAACAATGATCATAGGAACCAATGCTTAATTGGTTATTACCTTTTATCCTATGTAAAAGTCTATATGACTTTAACCACTCTTGTAAACTCACTTACTTGAGAAAGTCGTGGAAAATCTAATTGATTGAGTGGGTGATTGATTGAAGGAATATCTCAATCAACTTTTAGGTGAAAGAT
>CM035407.1:45774563-45842063 GCA_020310875.1 Ceratopteris richardii | reverse complement strand
ATTGATATGATTATACAAGCTCATTAGCATGCCAAGCATGGCTAATTGAGGAGTGGTGGTGTAGGCTATGGAGTAGGACTAACACACACACAGTTACAATGACAAAATGCCTCGGGGAGTGAGCTGAAGTGACTGGCTAACCGCGACTTTTCAAATGTAGTTTTTATAGGAGTTGGATGGTGATTTGAATTTCAAAATTCAAACTTAGGCTCCCTAGAATATCTCTACTAAAAGTAGGGAGATATTCTCTCCACTAAATCATTCCCTTTTCCACGACTAATGAAGTAG
Organism: Ceratopteris richardii; assembly: GCA_020310875.1. Taxonomy (NCBI): domain Eukaryota; kingdom Viridiplantae; phylum Streptophyta; class Polypodiopsida; order Polypodiales; family Pteridaceae; genus Ceratopteris; species Ceratopteris richardii. Next base: position 45,841,775 of record CM035407.1, on the reverse strand, counting down.
GTAAGTGACTAAAGTGATTACATATAAATGCCAAGTCATATAGACTTTTACAAAGGGGTAAAAAAGTAAGAACATCTAAGCATATGTTCATATGAACCTTGCTTCAAGTGAAGCCTTGATAAAGCTTTGTCCAAGCTAGTCTTCCATGATTTCAAGCCAATGTGTGAAGGCTTGATATGCACCAACAGCTCCCCCTCAAGCCAAAGACTTTGGCTTAAGTCTTCTTCTTCGTTCTTCAATCACTTCCTGCAATCCAATCATAGATTTGAATCTGCATAACTTGTTTCCGTCTAATGCCTTTGTAAGTAAATATGCACATTGCATATTAGTAGACACATATGTCAATTGAATCTCTTTGCTAAGTAACTTGTTGCTCTAGCACAATGGTAAGTACCACGTTAAGAAGCTTCACCTCCTTAATGTCAATCCGAGGGAGAGGTAGGAGTGATATGAAGATCGTGAACGTGAGATGATGTGAGAGTGAAGGTGAGAAGCACAAAGATGCACACACACATACACACACACAATGAAGAGACAAGCAAGACACAATGGAAGGTGGGAAATTAGCTCTATTACTCAAGAATACTCTTACAAGCTCAAACTAGCTCTATGCTCACACTAACCAAAATGAACCAACCTCAAAAATGAGCTCTCTAGCTCTTTTTATAGTTTCTAGACTAGTTTTGACCGGTTTCACATCTAGTGACCGGCCTAGTTAAAAAATAGGTCCTAGAGGCTATTTGGAAGGGTAAACGATGTCTAAAAATAACGAAAATTGGTACGTGCATTCTACCTAAGCTCCTCAAGCTCGAGGACTCCTCGGCTTGCACAAAATGGAGCTATGGATTACAAAATGGGGTTTTCCATGATACATATGTTACAATTAGTGATAACAATCACTGTTGAATGTTTGGAGAATTAATAAAAAATATATTTGTTTGAAAAATTGATCCGCTTGGCTCCCTGCTCCTTCTTTACATGCTTCCGTGGCGTCTGTGCCTCTGGCTGCTTCCAACACCCCCCTCCCTCTCGCTTCTGTCGTCCCTGACAGAACCTTGTTGTGAGGTCTGCCGGATGTAGTTCTGTAGGAGGTCCTGAGCGAGGGTGTGCTCTGATATACGAATGCCTCGGGCTAGGTCAGCCTCGAGTTTCTCCCAGTCGATAGGTTGCGGCTCGTCTGGTGGTGGGAGCTGATAATGTGTGGAGTACACCATTCGTTCACAGGCGAATAATTGCAATAAGTGTGTGGGCCTGCTTATAAATACCTCTGAATGGTACTCCCAAAAGCCAGTGGTGAACATTTCTTCGAATGTCTGCTTGTAACATGCCGGTAGGTATTTGATCCTGTAGTGTCAGGCATAACACACCCGTAGCGATGGCGTTGTGCTCATATCATAGACTAAATCAAAGTTGCCATGCTCAAAGCCCGGGGTGTTTACATGGGGAGCCTTGACGCGTCGGAAGACTTTAAAGACCATTTGCATCATGTCAAAGATTTTGACAGTCATGTGCGCGGCAATATCATTCATATGCTTTAACCTAGGGAGCCAGTGGCGGATCGTCGCCATCATGTAGCCTACTGTGGGTAACTCGATTGGTGGCTTGAAATAGGGATAATTCAGCCAGTCTTGGCACTGCTTATTGTTCTGTAGCTTAATAGCGAAGGCAATCCAAGAGCGGCGTCGTGGGACTGGTCCCCAGCATGGATTAAATTTTAAGTGCAGCGGCGCTTTCACCCATGTGCTCATCATCTCGGGATAGTTTTGCAATAAATCTCTGCGCCAGTCTGGTTGATGGATTTCACCTCTCTGTGCACTTGGTGGCAAGTCCTCCGGCTCGAATTGAGTAGCATGCGTTGGTTTCATCCCAGTTTCTTTCTCTATGGCTAACTGGTATTCGGCCATTAACATGAAATACGGTTTATATTGGAGCTCATGCCCAGATATGTATCGTCGCGGGGCCAAATGAGCAAAGAATGGTGACTGTAAAATTCTCTCTTCAATCATGGCCATGGCATGTAGCTGTGCCTCTACTCTGGCCGAATGTGTTGTTCCGAGTTCTTCAACTGTCTTCATCCACGCGGGGGTAGGTAATTCATATGTCATCTGGCCTTCGGCCGTGACACGTCCGCCTGGGATGGGTATCGGTTCGTATGCCTCTTCAAATGTCTCCTCCACCGGGATAGTGACGGTTTCTTCGTCAGCTGGTAGCTCAGGTGGGGAGTCTGGCCTTGGTGGTGCTTCATAGGCTGCGATTCTAGATTCAAGATTTGTTACCTGGGCCCGGAGTGCGTTGAGTTCCTCTAAAATTTCAGGGGCAGGGTCCGCAGGTGCTGGTAATTCTGCTGCTACGTGTACTTGTTGCGTTGCCGGTTCTCTGAGCTGTAGCAGCTTGTGATCTTCCTTTAACTTTTGATGCTCTTCGTTCATACGATCATAGTCCTCGAGCAGTCGCACATGATCATCTAGCAACATCCTCATCGATTCAGATGGGATAGCTTTGAATTTGCTAGGACTTAAGGGTTGTTCTGGATGGTCCAATGCCGCTTCCAGATTCTCTCTATTCTGCTCTTGGAGTCTCTGGTTTTCCTCTTTTGCTGCGGCTAAGTGTCTTCTTAGTAAGCCCATATTTCTAGTGAGCGTTGCATTGCGGACGGTCTAGGCTCGAAGTAGGTTATCCAAATCCGCGGTGGCCTCTTTTGTTTTCTCCTCACTTTCTAGTTCTAATTTGTGATAGGCCTCTCGTAAATCTTGGTATCGGCTGTTCAGTGAGGCATTCTCAATTGATAACGAATTAAGCTGCGTTTGTAGTTCATTCGTCGTTCTCTGCAGCTGTTGATAGTTGGTGCCGAGTGATGCAAACTCATCACGGACTTGTGTCATGCATGTGAACATGTGTTGAAATGCGGTGTCTATGGTGGGCGATAGTAGTAATGAAGTACTAAATGAGGATGCAGTGGAAGTGGATGCAGCGGGGATGGGGAATGGGGTTGGGAAGGTGGATGCAGTGGTGATTGTGGAAAATTGTGACGTGCCTAAATATGAGGGTGCTGTGAGTGGAGTGGGTGGTGGTGAGGTGGATGGTGATATGTCCATGCCATTGGACGTGTTTAGTGTTGTGACTGTGAAAAGTGGTGTGATTGTGGGTGGTTGTGTAGGTGTGAATACGGGATTTACAAATGTAGAGTAGTTTACAGGGGGGATGGTTGGAGCAGCTTGGTGAAACGGGGAAATAGGGGTTATGGTAGGTTGGGGAGGTGAGACTGGTGAGAAGGTTAGTGGGGTTAGAAAGGGGAATGGGGGTCTTAGAGGTGGGGGAAACGCGGGGAAAGATGAAGGGGTGAAGGGGTTAACATATGGATGCGGAGGGTTGGGTGTGGGCATGGTGGTCTGAATGGGTAGGGCAAAGGTTGTGGCTATGTTGCCTTGTACAGGTGTGGATGTGGGGGAAGCAGGTGGGTGTGCGGGGGATACGGGATGGGTTGGTGAAAGATGAGGTGAGAGAGGAGTAGAAGGGGTGGATGTTATTTCGAGGATAGTGGTGGTATGTACAACAGTGGTACGTGGTGGGGAATCTACAAGGATGGGTTCTGCGGTCAATGAACTTTCGGGGGCGAGGCGTGCCTCCCTGGCTTGTGCTGAAGACTGAGCTCCTGTTGGTACGCGAATATACTCCCCGGGTTTTGAAAGTAGTCGCACTCGGCGGGGGTCAAACTGTGGTAGTTGCTTTCTTTGTAAAAACCTGAGTGCTTCATGGGAGCCTACTGATTTGACTAACTCCCTGAACCCTCTGATGTATGCGTCTTTGAATCCTCCGGAGATGAGTTCTTGTTCAATTAATGCCTGGCTCTCCTCTTAGTTAACTTCTTCCGGGCCCAGACTTTCTCCATGGTACGATATAACTTTTTTATGGCCAGCGTGTACGCTGCGGCTTCGAAAGTCTAATCTTCATATGTGCTGGTGTCACCGTGTGCGTCAGTTTGTTGGCCTTGGCCCTCTGTCTGTCCGTCTTGTGAGCCCTGGCTGGCTTCATCGCCGCCTTCATCGTCGTCTGTTTCGGTTCTTTCTTCTTCAGAGCTCGACACAGCTTGTCCCTGTGGCAGATCTCGTGGTGTGGTAGGGTAGCTGGGACGTTCATATTCCTGGGAGAACAACTGTGCTTCTGAATACTGGAATTCGTTTGAGAATGCATCAAGCATCTCAAAATCAAAGGTCGTGTTTATTGGGTCGGCCTCCATATGTGGTATCGGGAAAGAAAAAGCCTCCGCACCAATAGTGGTGGGAGCTTCTGCTGTTGTGGTGGTGGGTTCTGTGGTGGCAGCTGCCTGAGGTGCGGCGGTACTAGTGGTGCCCTCCGTAACCACTGGTCTGGACAACCTTATGCCAATAGGTTGTACAGTGGGAGCAGCTTCTGTCTGTGGTCGCTCTGGAGAAGGTTGTGGTGATGGTGACTCTGGCACTTGAAGGCAAGGAATGGTGCCTCGCATGCGCTTGCCTGCCCGTGTTCGACTGGGCTTCCTGGCTTTCTTCGTCGTTCCTTTGAACGCCTTCAGTTCTTCTCCTGTTAACGCACGCTCGATGGGCAAGTCATAAGCTAAGCACATATAAACAATTCTGGTCAGCGCACAACATCCATTAAGCACCTTCTTGCGCTCCCATCTGTGCTGTGCCAGATACATTTGATCTATGATCCAGCTTGCCAGATCAACAGTTTGAGGTCCCGTGCATGCCAAATACAATCCGAACCAGATTCGTTTATGGGGCATGGTAAATCTGTCCTGAGCTGGAAATGCGAAATGTTGCATGCATATCCTTAGTGGCTTCGACAGCTCAGGTGTAATTGCCGAAATCTCCTCCCACTTTGTGACATCCCCACGTTTCATCGGTTCTGGAATTAATCTCTCTCGATCTGTGGGTGTGTGGGTGCCATGAATTTTGATGGCCGCTCTGATTAAATCCTTAGATAGGTAAAACCTTTTGTAAGGTGGATCATCCACTAGAGTAGGCAATATGAAGGTTCCTGGGATGTCCTTATTCTCTGATGCCAGCAAGGTGGTGATTAAGTAATAGCACCTGTAAAAATCTGGTTTGGGCAGGGGATCACTGAAATATTCTGTAAAGCCTGCTCTGGCCCAAACATGAGTTAAATCCTGGGTGCTCTGTAGGGCTTCGAACTCTCTAGAGAAAAACTGGTATTTTCCCCACGTGCGGTCATCAAATGTCAAAGAGGATTCAAAGATAAAGTCAGCGTCCGCAAGGGGTCCTGCAAGGCCCTGAAACCAATGAGAGTTCCGGTGTATCTTTTCGGTGTAGCCCATGGGTGGGTTGTCGATAGGCATGGGCCCTGGAAATCCCTGAAATTCCGGCGGTGGAGCAGTCGGGTGGGATTCTGCTCGTAGCACGTTGAGTGGTACTGCCGCTACACTGGGGCCTGCTCCTGATGTTCCTTCGTCGGTTTGCATGGTGATTGGTGCGCTAGTGAGAAAGATCTGCTACAAAAGATTAACACATTAGCATGGAAATTAATTATGATCCCATTAAAGTGAGACCGCAATCCCTTTCCATAACTGATGCGTAACCCGTGTAGCCAAGTGCTGTGATGTGATGGATGCAATGTTTCTTGCAGCACTAGTGCAGGTCTCTAGACACCTACATGTTTCAGATCATGCATACATTTCTTGATGAGATGAGATTACGAGTGATGTGTGATGATGGTGGGTGATTTTATACAAGGTTTAAAGGTTAGTGATTTAGTACAAGGTTGTATGTTAGTCGGGGGGGTAGTTTTATCAGACATGGGGTTAGGGGGAGACGGTTGGACACGTTTCGGTATCCATTTCCTAAGGATCTTGGAGTGGGTGGTGGGTTTGTGCTGAGGGGCAAAAGGTGGTGTCGGGTGTGGTGGTATCGAGGGATGAAATGAGTTGTGGGGGTTATATATTACATGGCTTATTGGTTGAGCTATGATACATGGTTTGGGTACCCAAATCTGCGTGGGCGTGGGTCTATGGGTAAGGTACTTCTTGGCGATCCACATTTGTCGAATGCTCGGACCTGTAGAAGAAGGTCGAGGGGATGGTGGATACTGATTCTGTTTCTGCACTGCCTTTTTCTTGTCGATCTCTGCTTGGTTGGAGATCTTCGATGCTTTTTGCCCTTTTGGCACCCATATTTGTCTGGTGCCGCTTCCTTTGGGTGGCGTAAACTGCTTTCCTTGTTGTCTCCTCTCATACTACCGTCGGTCTGGGTTCCTTCGTCGTGGTTGACTCTGTTGTTGTTGAGGTTGAGAGGTTAGATGGACACTCTGCTTTGGAAAAGAAGGGAGATCCAACACTTGCGTGATCTGCCCATTAGGAAGTGATGCCTTATTTAACTTTAATCTAGGCCAGTCCGCAACAAGTTTGGAAGGATGAGCACCGCAGGGTGTCGTGCTCATTTGTCCGTTGATGCAACCCACCTGACCGCAAATTGTGCCCATCTGCCCGCTGATTGTGTCCATCTGCCCTTGTGGGTGGGTAACTGTCTCTTCTAGTTTGCAGGAAGTCCCAGGGAAGATCTTCTGTCGTCCTTCTGATTGACAACTGTCTATAACCAAGCCCGAGGGGGTTGGTGTAGACATAACGTGACTGAGCTGATTAAAGATCTTCCGGTCTTCCGTCGCATGCGTTTCATAGGGTCTAGGGTCACAACCGTCAAGCGGAATGCTGTTAGGGAAGTCAAGCGGTATCACTCGCTTCTGCTCTAAGGTTCCAATCTGTAAGGAGCCTTGTCTAAGATTTAGGTCCACTGAGTGATCGTATAGCCAATCTTGGCCAAGGATTAGGGGTTCTATCAGGTCGTCATCATGGCACACTAGTAGCTTTGCTGTCATCGTCAAATCCTTAATGAGGATAGGAAGGTCCACCTCACCCATGCAAGGGGTTTCCATGCCTCCTAGGCCTATGAAGTATGCCTCAATTGGCCGCATTTCTATTCTTGAATCCTTATAGTGGGACCATCTAATCGCACTAGTCGCAGCACTTGAGTCAATCAAAGCCCTGAGGTCTTGGCTATGGTTACCGTGCTCTAGTCTAACTGTAACGAATGGTCTCCTGTCCACTATGCTAGGATGAGTGGTTGACTTTACTTGACACATGGCCATGGGATATCTGGGTGATGTTTCCAGATGGTTATAATGTTCTCTCCCTAGTCCTTGTCTTCTTAGCTTCATGCGCTTAATGCGTTCTATGGCTTCTGCCTGAGCTTCGGCTCGTATTCTGTTTTCTTCCTCCTTATGCTTCTTTGCCAACGTGAGTCGTCTAAGCATATCCTCAGTAAGAGGTTCTTGATATAACCTGACTCTACAGCCACTAATGTAATTAGGCATTATGTCTCCTTCTAAGGTGGCTAACTGTACTGCTCCACTAGTCGAAAGTCTGTTAATGATCATAGGTCCATAACCTCGCTTTTCTAACTTCCGTGCGTGCTGTTTCAGCGTATATACTAGAACTAAACCTCCTTCTTTTAGGCCTTTATCTTTCACGTGTGCATCAAAATATGCTTTCTGTCGCTTCTTCGCTGCGTATATTCCTGCTGCTGCCTTTAGCCTGGTTTCTCCTAATCGTTCCAAGTCCATTATTCTCGCTGATAATTCATGGCCGGTCCATTGATGTTCTTGTGCAACCTTAAGGGTCGGTATCAAGAAGTCCAAGGGAAGCACTGCATTCTGACCAAAAACCATCTGAAAGGGAGTTGCATTGAGTACGGTCTTGTAGGCCACTCGATATGCCCAAACAGCGTGGTGTAACTGTTTGTCCCAATCTGAACGTTTATTGTTCACGAGTTTCATCAGATATTCAATGACTTGGTTTAGAAAGTGAGTGCCTCGATCGCTCACTAACTCTACAGGCAATCCATATCTTGTAAAGACATTTTCAAATAAGAATTTTGCAGTCGTGTGAGCATCATTCTTTTTTGTGGCCTTTGCCTCTACCCATTTGGTTAGATAATCTGTGGCAACAATAATGTATTCCGCATGTGTACCTTTTGCAGGGGGGTTAATGGGTCCTACAAAGTCTATACCCCACTTAGAAAATGCACGTCCGCCCATCATGGGTTTCAATGGCATTTCATCTCTGCAAGTAGGAAACTGAGTTCTTTGGCACACATCACATCTCTTTACATAGGTATGTGCATCCATGTGAAGAGTGGGCCACCATAATCCTGCAAAGAGAATGGCTTTGATTATCCTCTCTGGTCCAAAATGACCTCCTGCAACACCTTGGTGTGCAGTCTCTAGTATGCTAAGATAATCGCTCTCATGAACACATTGTCTTAGATATCCATCTCGTCCTCTTTTGTATAAATTATCACCAATAAGTGAATAGTCTTGAGTTTCCTGCTCTAGACTGCGTTGTCGAGCTAAAGTCATGCCTTGAGGGAATGTGTTCGTCCTCAAGTAAGTCACTAAAGGTTCACTCCAGTCTGGTGTGAGAGACACGTGATATAGTGTAGCATGTTCTACTGGTGGTCTTTCACAGCAAACATGGCATTCCTTACACAACTTGTAGACATCTGCTTCCATCGTAGGCCAATATACTCCTAGTCTTTGCAGAGTCTGTAGTGTTCTATGTTTTGAATGATGTTGCTTTAATGCACCTATGTGTGCTAATTGCAACCAATTCGCATGTTCTGATTCATCTACACAACAAGCAAGAATCTTTTGATTATCCTGTTTATATATGCTTCCTGCCATTATTTGGTATCTCTGAGATTTGGTAATCTCTCCTTCTTTGATCTTTAACTTAGGATTCTTGGGTCCGTATGTGAGAATGGGGACTATAGGCTTAGCCCATTCTGGTGCTATCTCAAGGTTAAACAAGTATGCATCTGGTAATTCATCTGCTACTCCTTGAGGAGCTTCTCCTGAGGTTAATTTGGAGAGGTGGTCAGCTCTAAGATGTGTCTTTCCTTTCCTGACTACGACTTCAAAATCATACTCCATGAGTAATAGAAACCAACGTATTAATCGTCCTGTGTTACATGGTTTGTTGACTAAATATAATAGGGCTTGATGATCTGTAAAGAACTTGAATTTGTTGGCCAACAAGTAGTGCCTAAACTTCTTTACAGCGTAGATCATCCCTAATCCTTCTCGTTCCGTCGTGGTGTAATTTCTTTCTGCTGCGTTCAATTGTCTGCTCGCGTAAGCTATGGGAAGATCTATGTTACCTTCATTCGTGGGTTGTGCTAACACACATCCTATGGCGTAATTGGATGCATCCACATGTACATGGAATGGCTTACTCCAATCTGGAGTGGTCAATATAGATGCTGAGCACAAGCGTCGTTTGAGTTCATTGAATGAATTTTCACATTCATCTGTCCATTCAAAGTTGGTTAAAAGAGAGTACAAAGGCTTGGCTATGATTGCATACATGTGTATGAATCTCCTATAATAACCGCAATGGCCCATAAATGCCTGTACCTCTTTCACATTAGTTGGTCTAGGTAATTCTGCAATTACCTTCACCTTTTCCTCGTCCGTAGAGATTCCATTTTTTGACACAATGTGTCCTAGAATTTTGCCTTGTCTGACCATGAAAACACATTTTTCTCGGTTCAAACAAACCTGATATTCTCGACATTTGTCAAATACTTGTCTTAACTCCGGAATATGTGTCTGTCTTACATTTGAATGTGCACATAAGTCATCGACATAAACTTCCAAGCTCTTGCGTAAGAATTCCTTAAAAACATGACACATGAGTCGCTGGAAAGTGGCGGGTGCATTTGTTAAGCCAAATAGCATCACACGAAATGCAAATATGCCCCATTCTGTGGCAAAAGCCGTCTTGTGTTGGTCCTCTGGAGCAATGGCTACTTGGTTATAGCCTGAGAATCCATCAAGAAAGCTGTAAACTTCCTTGCCCGCAACTCTTTCCAATAGATGTTCCGTGATAGGAAGAGGATAGCTATCTCTAATCGTGGCGGCATTAACTTTTTTAAGGTTAATACACACACACAATTTTCCATTCTTCTTGGGCACAACCACAATGGGGGATACCCATTCGGTATGCTCAATTTCGTAAATGAATCCTGCTTCTATCAATCGATCTATCTCTTCTTTAATCTTCGCAGCGTAGTTATCATTGTACGTGTAAGGTTTCTGTTTTGTCGGTTTTGCATCTGGAGTCATAGGTATTCTATGAGAACATATATCTGGATCTACTCCTTTCAAATCTTTGTAACTCCAAGCAAAAACATCTCTATATTCGCGCAATAGGGCAACTAGCTCTTCTTCTTCTTCAGTTGTCAAATCATGCCCTATGTAGGTACATTTTTCTTCTTCTCCTTCTATGGCAACTATTATTTTCTTGGTTTTCTCTCGATTATCATATACTTGTCCGTCATTCGCCTTTCTATTGGGCATTCGTACCATGATTCTTCTATCTTCAATCTCATATTTCTTGAAATTCTCGGGTACTTCAAATAAAGATTCTTCTTTTTCTAACATGGTTTCTCTCTTCTTTCTTTTCTTTCCTTCACTCTTGGTAGTCACTTCAGTGGCTAACCTCACCTCGTTCGTAATTTCCTTGTGTCTCTGAGTGTGAGTCTCTACTTCGTAGAAATATTCTTCCTCTGATGCAAAGGGTGGGTCCATGATAATTGATTCTAAATCGAAATCGCTTGCATCCTCGAATGCATCAGTGCTAGGTTCACACTCCTCTAAAATTGCATCGCCCATGATTGGCTCTATCGTAAAGACTGAAATGTCATAGCCATCCTCGTCACAGTGGGGTGTCCATTGTTCTTCATTGATGGCTACGTCCATGGTTGCTAGTATTTCTACCCAACCATGGGGTTCAAACTCCTCGTCTGGGAATACTACAGGTGCATAGGCTGGATCTTGAAGGGTTCGTGGATGTTGTTCTGCACCTAAGGTCCTGGCTTCTAACCGCTCTTCCTCTTGTTTGGCTACTTTACACATCCATAAATGGGTATCCTCATGCAACCAAGAAGGATCTGATTCTAATGAGTGCACGGATTCCGTCTCTGCTGGTGTCTTATGGATGGTATTCCATTGTATTGGGGGTACATCTCTGTGTGAATAGTCTTTAAGGTTGACTTTGGTAGTCACTCCTAAATGTTGCAAGTACAAAGAATTAGTTCCCCAATCTTGTACAATTTGCAATTGACGCATGAATGGTCGTCCCAATATCATCTCATATGCATGATTTTTCGCGAAGTCACAAATGGCGAAAGTATGCTCAATTCTACACCACAAGTGGTGAGAGATATGCCTTCTAGTAAGCCTAACGGTTTTTCTATGTGTCCATCAGCCATTTGTAGCTTCATCCTAGTGGGTCTGAGTGCTGGCTTACCCCAACGTTTCCACAAAGTGGTGGTAGCTATGGCTACTCCGGCTCCTGAATCTAAGATGGCTTTCGTGGTGTAGCCCTGATGGGTTATTGGAAGATATGTGTTACCTTCCTCTCCTTCGCTTACGTCCCCAATCTTTTCCACGGGTATCTCTGGTACCTTCTTATGTGATCCTATCTGAGAGGGTGTGGTAGCTAGCTCCGGGAATTGATTTGCTACATGCTTCCACAATTCTGGTTTTACCTTTAACAATTCCTCCAGAGTGAGATTACATTGTACTTTGGTATTCTTGATCACTTCCGTATTTCTAGGGATCACTGATTCTTCATTCCTCACTATTATCGGGGATTCAAATCCTGTGGGTTCACTCAGTTGTTCCACCTCTACCTCATCATATATAGAGGGGATGTCTTGGGGAAATTGTTCCTGCAAGTCGTTTATTTCTTGAATAGGAGGATGAGTTCCTTGTTCTTTTCTCCATTTCTCTTCTTGGATCTCTCTCAAAAATTCATGTGAGTACCTATGTATGGAAGACAAATTGTCTTGACTTTCTGTATTGGGTACTTGAGACAGGGATGGTGCATTCCTTTCCTGTGTCTCTGGGACAATAGGGTTCCTAGGCTGATCCTTTTTCTCTTTGCTTTCTATCAAGTGTTCTAGCCTCTCCATTAGTCCTTGAAAGTGTAATTCCGGTTTTGCCATGTTATTCCAATTAAGATATCTAGAGGCTTCAAACAGAGCTTGTGCTAGTTCTACCATCTTCATGCAAAGTTTAGTTCTCTCAATTTCTAGATCAGCTCGAGGGTAGTTTTTACTCATTTCCGTGACTTGAGGTCCCTCTTTTATTCTAGCTTGATATGCACAAAACATCATGTCTAGATCTTCCGGTATGGGTTCCGCTAAGACTGATCCTGATTCTTGAGCAGGGTTTTCTTGGTTTAATTCTTGTGAAGTCAGTTCTTGTATTTTGGCTCTAGATTCCCTTAAACTTCCTTCCAGCTCACTTATCTTTTTACTCCACTTTCTCTTTATCCTTTCTCTAGAATCTTTCCAAGATTTTGTCTTTTTACTACTCGATTCTGCAACTTCACTAGTTCCGGCTACTTTCTCTTGATTAAGCTGTTGGTTTTGTAAGAGCGCCTGGGCTCTGGTTATAGCTTGGATAGGCACGTATGTAGGGTTGGATCCATCTGCGTTGTTTACAATACCTATCACGTTGATCGGTGTCACATTCGAAGCGTTAACTGGGTTCTTAGGACAATCTTTGATTATGTGCTCTTTGCCACAGTCGGCACAAAAGCCTTGGATGCTATAGTACTGTGATTGCCTTGCTATTGGGGGATGTGGACAGTCCTTTATGAAGTGATCTCCTTGGCACCTAAAGCATGGTCCTCTAGGGCCCTGTGGTCTCTGTTGTCTCAATTGGGGCCGTGGGTTTGGGTTTGCGTACATCACATTAGTATAATCTGGCTCCCAACTAGGTTCCATTGGTGGACTATCATAATGATATGTCTCCACATGCTCTGGTGACTCCGTGTAATAAGCGGGTGGACTAGTTACATGAGTAGAGTCAAAACTGTTTGAGTTCGGGTCACTTTCGGTGATCAGGGGTGAAGAAGGCACTAAGGCCCTACTTAGGTTCTCTTCTGCAGCAGCGTATTTGACTGAGATGACATTCGCTGGTGGGGGTGGCTGCTGAACTAAGACATGTTGAGGTCTCTGTTGAGCCTGGTATGGGTAGTTCTGAGGAGGCCTATAGTAATAAGGCTGAGCATTGTATTGGCCTTGATACCTACCTGGCTGCTGGTATGTTTGCGGGTAGTTCTGTCTCACGGTTTGTTTGTTGTATGGGCAGTCCAGAGCCGTATGATTCGTGTATCTTCTCTCAATTGTACAATATTGGCCACTAGGGTTGACTTGAGGTTGAGGTGCATTGGGGCATATGTTTGCCAAATGATTTCCACCACAAGTGTAACAACGTACATTGGTTGGCAGCTTGGGCACCTGTTTACTAGAGACTCCTAGTTTTTGGGCCACTTTTTCTGCTAGGTCCTCAATCGAATTAGACAATTTTGTGGATGCTAGCGAAGAACAATCCGAGTCCTTATAGACCTTTGAGAGTTCCAACTCATCACCTAGGTTGTCCTCAATGTCTATACATATTCTTACACACTCCTCTAGCGTTCTGGGTTCTTTTAGGTACACATAGGAGCGTAGTTTAGCGCTCAACAAGCCATCTAGGAACAATGATACTTGTTTGGCCTGTGAGGGTAGCTCTTGCATTGGACATCGTTCAACATATTGTCTGAACCTACGTCCTGCCAATCTTAATGTTTCCTGAGGGGTCTGTTTAAAGCTATGAATCAACGAAGACGTGTCATGTCTAACCCCACTTTTAGAGAATTCAATGATGAATGACTCTAAAAAGTGATGGATGTCTCTAAATTGCCTTTGTTGCAAAGGTTGGAACCAAGTTAAAGCGGTATTCTTTAACGTTAGTCCAAATGCGTTGTATTGCGTGAACATGTCCTCGACTTGTTCTGCTCGTAGTACTTGCTTGAATTCTGCGACATGGTCATAGGGATCTCCCGTCCCATCAAAGTAATTTTTCATTGATTTTACTAACTGTGTGGGTCTCAATACTCTTGCGTGTTCGCGTGGTCTAGGTAGAGGAAAATCATCTCTACCACCTAGTATTCCATGATCTCTTTGTCTATCCGCGCTATTGATGTTCGTGGTTATTCTATCTCTCCCTAGGGGGTGATTGAAGCTTACTTCCGGTCTTTCGTTATTTCCTTGTCTTTGATTTCCATGGGCTGAGGAAGTTCCTGCCCCTTGTTGATTTGCATTTATGTTCGTTCTAGATGGAGGGAATATCAATTCACCTCTCCAAGTGTATGTGTTTCTAGCGCGCTCAGGCACCACAAAGACTCTTTCTGAAGTTTCATCCAGGTATACAACCTTTCCAGGTGTATCTGGGTCCTTGAATTCATAGATTGTAATGATGCCTACCTCACTGGGGTTTTCCTTTCTGTACCTCCAAAAGGCTTCATCTGTCTCTTTATTTGGTGTTCTAGGTTCTTCTAACGGTTCTTTTCCTTGAAATTTCGCTTCCGTCTCTAATTGAATTGTGCCAAACTAATTAGTATCGTTTGGTTGCGTACTTAGGACATACATGGTTCCTTCTTTGTCTATGTAAGCGTCTCTCTCAAACTTCACCACTGGTCTCTCCAATCCAATGGGTTGATCAGGGTTGTGCAGTTGCACCACTTGCCTTTGCAAACCATCCTCATAGATGCGAGCACCTAATTGGTTGGTTCGGAGAAACTCTAATTGCGTTCTATAGGGTCCTTCAGGTTTTTCTAAGTATGCTACATTAGACCCTCCTTCTGGTCTATCTGCGCTAAATGCCATTTCTGATTCGCTTGATTCTGAGCTCAACTCGTAGGGATAACTACTATTCAATTGCTGAGCCCAAGATCGAGCAGTGGTTCTTACACTAGCCTCTAATGATCTAAGGCTTCGTCGGTCTGACTTACCTATGTGTTTGCCCGATCTAAGGTTCATTAATTTTCTTCCTTGCACACTCGATTACACACTTAGATCGTCAATGGTCCTTTGGGGATTACTTTCTTGATTCTTTTTAATTTTCTCTGGATTCTTGTCTTAATTTATGCGTCAGGAATTCGACTTTCCGTTATAGTTTTGAGTTCTCGTTCCGTCAGACTTATGTTCTTTTCTTCCGGTTTTCGTGTCACACACACCTTTACTTTAAGTCTTAAACTTGAAAGAATTAGGTATCTTGAATTTGAGGCGTTCCTATCGTCATTAATCCACAACTACCGTTTAGCTTAAGCTAAGAATTGACTGAGGGGGTTGAGTAATCTTCCAACCTCGAGTCGGCTTTTCTGGTTGCTCTGATGCCCTGTTGCCCAAGAAGCCGTGCTTCCCAAGCTCTGCTGTCTTCACTGCCTTGCTTGCTTGCCCTTGCTAGACCTGGAAAATTCCAATGTTAGACCAATTCACAAGATGATTAAACACTTGAGCATATACATCTTTTAAATCCCTTCCCTTTTTTGCCCAAATTTTCAATGTGTGCCCCCTGGCTTCCTAGTCCCAAACTAGGTGAACCTCAAAATAGTTTATCTAAAAAACGAGCTTCGGACGAGCTATTAAGCTCAAAAAACGGACTTCGGATGAAAAAGTTATACGCGTTCAGGCCCTGGGGGGTAAAAACTGACAATCAAATTTTCCTTCAAATATGAGCTAAGGGGTCTCCTATGAGTCTAATGGTCCAAAAATTTTTCAAAAATACCCTCAAAATTGGTCAAAATTGGAGCCCAAAAATTGCGATGGGGGTGGACAATCGCGATGGTCTGGGACCGTCGCGATGGTCCGAAAAGGCGAACAATCGCGATGGCGAGGGTCAACGGTCAAAGGTGGACAATCGCGATGGCCCGAAAAAGTGAACCGTCGCGATGGCGTGGAAATGGACCGTCGCGATGGTCCAAAAAATGAACCGTCGCGATGGCTCGAAGTGAACGATCGTGATGGCGTGAGGTCGAACTGTCGCGATGGTCCAAAAAATGAACCGTCGCGATGGCGTGATCGGGCGGACAATCGCGATGGCGCGGGTCAACGGTCAAAGGTGGACAATCGCGATGGTCCGAAGTGAACCGTCGCGATGGTCCGAGGTGCGATGGCTTGAGCCAATCGCGATGGTCCGATTTTGGGCTGTCGCGATGGTCCAAAAAATGAACCGTCGCGATGGCCTATCGTGACACGTGGCACTGTCGTGGCGATGGCGTGAGCCAATCGCGATGGTCCGGGGTCAGCTGAACAATCGCGATGGTCCAAGTGGACCGTCGCGATGGCTCAAGTGAACCGTCACGATGGTCCGAAAAAGCGAACCGTAGCGATGGTCCGGCCGAGCCGTCGCGATGGCGTGAGCCTATCGCGATGGTGCGACACAATCGCGATGGTCCGAGCCAATCGCGATGGTCCACCAAACAACGAATTTTTGAAATGCAACTATGGTGCCGTGTGTGCGCAAGGATCGCCTACCTCGTGGTGTGGTCGCCTACCTCAAAATCCGAAAGTTGCAGACCATCGCGATGGTCCGCCACACTCGGAAATCTCTGACAGAAAGTACATTTTTTACCTGTTGGAAGCTTTCCTGATGCTCTGAAGCTCTGTACCTGCAAGAAAATTCAAGAAAAAGCAAGCACATACAATCGCAAAAACTCTCTCTCGCTCTCTCGCATGCACAAATGAGGGGAAATGAGGTGAATGGGTGGATATGGTGAATTTTTTGATTTTTTTGGAAATGGAGATGATGATGCGATGATGAAGATGGAGTATGGGGAAGGTGAAAAACACTAAAAACTAAGTAAAAACAACAACAAAAACTGAAATTTTTACCTTCCAACGCCACTTCTTGCTATACTCTTACCATCACACATTCGTCCTAGACTCGATCCCCGGCAACGGCGCCAAATTTGGTGTTGCTCTAGCACAATGGTAAGTACCACGTTAAGAAGCTTCACCTCCTTAATGTCAATCTGAGGGAGAGGTAGGAGTGATATGAAGATCGTGAACGTGAGATGATGTGAGAGTGAAGGTGAGAAGCACAAAGATGCACACACACATACACACACACAATGAAGAGACAAGCAAGACACAATGGAAGGTGGGAAATTAGCTCTATTACTCAAGAATACTCTTACAAGCTCAAACTAGCTCTATGCTCACACTAACCAAAATGAACCAACCTCAAAAATGAGCTCTCTAGCTCTTTTTATAGTTTCTAGACTAGTTTTGACCGGTTTCACATCTAGTGACCGGCCTAGTTAAAAAATAGGTCCTAGAGGCTATTTGGAAGGGTAAACGATGTCTAAAAATAACGAAAATTGGTACGCGCATTCTACCTAAGCTCCTCAAGCTCGATGACTCCTTGGCTTGCACAAAATGGAGCTATGGATTACAAAATGGGGTTTTCTATGATACATATGTTACAATTAGTGATAACAATCATTGTTGAATGTTTGGAGAATTAATAAGAAATTTATTTGTTTGAAAAATTGATCCGCCTGGCTCCCTGCTCCTTCTTTACATGCTTCCGTGGCGTCTGTGCCTCTGGCTGCTTCCAACATAACTTCTCTCTCACATAGTGGTAATGAACCTCTATGTGTTTGGTTCTAGCATGATAAATTGGATTTGCTGCAAGGTGAAGAGAACTAGTGTTGTCTCCAAAGATGATTGGTGGCCTTGTATATAGACCTAACTCTGTATATAGAAGCTTCAACCAGATAGCTTCTTGAGTGGCATTGGCAAGCCCTCTATACTCTGCTTCAGTGGATGACAATGCCACTGTAGGTTGCTTCTTGGCTGACCAAGAAATAGGCTTATCTCCTGCAAAACAAATATATCCTGAGGTGCTTCTCCTATCATCCTTGCATCCTGCCCAATCTGCATCTGAGTATACTTTAATGTCAATATCTGATGTATAAGGAAAGTACAAACCATGACTTTGAGTTCCCTTCAGATACTTCAAGATCTTCTTTGCTGCCTCTAGGTGAGGTACCCTTGGTTTGTGCATGAATGGACTAAGCACACTGACTCCATATGCTATGTCAATTCTTGTCAAGGTAGCATAGTTCAAACTACCTACCATACTTTGGTATCCTGTAATGTCTTGGACTTCTTCTCCTTCATGAGCACTTAGCTTTAGGTTGACCTCCATTGGAGTAGTAGATACTTTAGCATCCTGCTAGCCAAACTTTTTGACCATATCCTGCACATACTTCTTTTGAGTGATATATATACCTGAGTTGGTGTAGACTAACTCAAGACCTAAGAAGTACTTCAATAATCCAAGATCACTAATCTTGAATTCTTTCATCATCTGTCCTTTGATGTGTCTAATCCCATTGACATCATTGCCTGTAATGATGATGTCATCAACATAAACAGACAAGTAGATTACCTCTGTACTACTTCTCTTTATGAACACAGAAGTGTCTGCTTTACTCATCACAAATCCTTGGTCTAGGAGATAGGTTGTCAACCTGTAATTCCATGCTCTAGGTGCCTACTTTAAACCATACAGAGCTTTCTTCAATTTACAAACATAATGTACCTTTTTTGGATCTTCATAGCCAGGTGGTTGTGACATGTAGACTTCTTCAGATATCCATCCATTCAAGAAAGCATTCTTGACATCTAATTGGTACATATTCCAATTCTTGGATGCAGCTACACTCACCAAAATTCTGATAGTTGGCATCTTAGCCACAGGAGAAAATATCTCCTCATAATCAATGCCTTGGGTTTGTGCAAAACCCTTGGCTACCAACCTAGCTTTGTACCTGTTTATTGTTCCATCTGAATTCTTCTTTAATTTGTAGATCCATCTGGATCCTATTACCTTCATAGAGTCTTTCTTGGGTACCAAGTCCCAAGTATCACTTTCCTTGAGAGCTTCTATCTCTTCATCCATGGCTTCTTTCCATTCTGGTTTGGTAATTGCTTCTTCATAGGTACCTGGTTCTTCATTCAACAAGTCCTTTGCAAGATATAAAGAATGTTTAGTTACAAGTGATGTGTCATACCCAAATCTGATAGGCTTCTTCTTTTCTCTTTGAGATCTCCTCATTGCTTGAGTTGAGGATTCTGGTTTATCCTCTAGTTGCTTCATCTTCATCTTGCCTTTGGACTTCCAAGCCTTGAACTCTTCAAGATTTTTTTGTATCATCATCATCTGAGCTTGAATCTTCTTGCTGAATTGGTTCCTCCTTGGTGAGCTTTGGAAAATCTTCTTCCACATCATAGGGTAGACTCACTTTCCTGCATTCATTCTCATACCATGAGTCATTCTCATCAAAAATGACATCTCTGCTTACCTTAAACCCTTTGTTTGTTGGATTGTAGAATCTGTATCCCATTTGGTTCAAATCATAACCAATGAAGATACATTTTTCAGCCTTGGGGTCTAGCTTTCCCCTTACCTGTGAGGGAATATGGACATATGCTACACAACCAAAGATTTTGCAATGATCCAGAGAGGGTCTCTTACCATGCCAAGCTTCATATGGTGTCATGCCATCAAGTGATTTGGATGGCAACCTGTTGATGAGATAGGTGGCAGTGGATACACTCTCTACCCAAAGATAATTTGGTAACTTTTTCTCATTAAGCATAGACCTAGCTGTTTCTACTATAAGTCTATTCCTTCTTTCTGCTACCCCATTTTGTTCAGGTGAGTACCTTGTAGTAATCTCCCTTTTGATGCCTCTTTCATGCAAGAAATCTTCAAACTCATTGGAGAAGTACTCTCCTCCACCATCTGACCTTAGCCTCTTCAAGCTTCTTCCTGTTTGATTTTCAACAAGTGCAAGATACCTCTTGAAACAATTAAACACTTCATCTTTATGTTTCATAAAGTATAAAATGGTCCACCTGCTATAGTCATCAATGAAGGACACATAATACCTTGAACCTGAAATGGAAGGATCCTTGCTAGGTCCCCAAACATCTGTGTGTACCAAGTCTAGGTAGTCTTCATGCATGAAACCTTTCCTTGAATAGGGTAACCTGTGAGACTTACCAAATTGACATGATCCACACTTGTAAATCATGTGTTGCTTGGACACATTAGGTATCCCAAGCACACATTGATCCGTGCACATTTTTTTTAGGGTTCTTTCACCTATGTGCCCTAATCTCTTGTGCCATATTTCTAACTCTGAAAGTGTCTGATCCTTGTAATTATACAAAGCAATGTTCTTGGTATCTTCTAGCTCAAATGTAAATAATCTACCTGATTTCTCCCCTTTGGCTATCCTTCTGAATCCATGTCTTGGGTCCTCCACATATGCTCCATGTTGTGTGAATCTGACCTGCAAACCTTTCTCCACAATCTCACCAACACTCATTAGATTCTTGGTGATGGTTGGTACATAGAGTACCCTGCTCAATAGGTTTTGGTTACCATCACATGTCTTCACATTTCCAATCTTAACAACAGAATGTTTAGTATCATCACCTGTTTGTACCTGATGTTTGCCTTTGGGCTCTTCCAAATCAAAAAGTAGTGCCACATTGCCAGCTACATGGTTAGAACATCCTGAGTCAATATAAAATAAATGATCATCATTTGTACCTGCCTTGGAGGTCATATTCATGATCAATAGGGAGTCATCTTGCTCCTCTGTGTAGTTGTTATAGTCTCTTCTATTTCTGAATCCACCTTGGTAATTTCCATTGTGGTTGTTGTTGTAGTTGTTGTTGTATTGGTTGTTGTATCCATTGTAGCCTTGGTGTTGATTGAACCTGCCTCTCCCTTGAGAGTATCCACCTCTTGAGTAGCCTCTTCCTCTCTGATTTTTGTAGTTCTTGTAGCATTCATCTGTGGTATGATTAGATAATCCACAAATGTTGCATGGTGATGAGTTGTAGGGTCTCCCCCTACCTGACTTACCTCCTCTCCCTCTTCCTCTAGATGACCTACCTCTCCCTGCATAATTAGCTTGGGAGGTAGAGCCTTCTTCATCCTGTTTCTTCCCTTTACCTTTATCTTTAACTTTCTTATCAGTATAGAGAGCAGAGGGGTTGTTACCTTTTGATTGATCTCCAGCCTTTGTAAACTTTGCTTCATGTGTAAATAGTTGGCCCATGAGTGTTGTGAGATCAGGGGTATGCATGTCCATATAGAGGTCCATTGCAGTGGTGAAACTTTCCCACTTATCATCTGCCTTGAGTCCATTTGTTACTTGCCTGACTATTTGCTCCTCTTCAATCTCCTCTCCAATGCTTGCTAATTGGTCTGCCACATCTTTGATCTTTGTCACATATTCTGAGACTGATTGCTTGGGCTGCTTCCTAAGGGTTGTGAACTCAATCCACAATTGATTCTTCCTAGCCCTTGTGTTGGAAGAAAAATAGTTTGACAAGGTTTTCCAAGTCTCTTGGGAAGTCTTACAATTCCTTACATGAGATAAAAGAAAGTCAGATATAGAGTTTAGAAGGTAAGACCTTGCCAAAGCATCCTTTGCACACCATTGGTTGAGTCTTTCATGTTCATCCTTTGTGGGTAGTCCTCTAGTCTTGAATGAGGGCAATTCCTCATCTCCTGATATGTATCCAAATAAGCTTCTCCCTTGTAGATAGGTCTTCATTCTCAATGACCAAGCCTGGTAATTATTTCTGTCCAATTTGTCAATGAATGAAGGGAAACCATCACCCATGTTTACCTTCTATGCTCTGATACCACTGTTGTGAGTGATGGTTGGATGCACTCCTTTGACTCCAGAAATGCTTAGTAGACTCCTTGAGCTTTCAAATGATACCAAGAAACCATATATGTACTTTGCAAATGGTTTGTGAAATGATCAAACCAAAACAGATAACTTGGTTCCTTCACAAATCCAAAAAAACTTACTATTTCTGTAATGGTACCTGCTCAGTGTTATGCTCAGTGTGACCAGCACACTTGAAATTGAAACAATTCTTTTTGGGAATATTAAAGTACCTTAACAATCTACCAATCACAAGTGGAATCACTCAAATTGATAAACCATACACTGAGAAATAAGTTTAGCAAAATTCTGATTACCCCCGACTTTTTAGGAACTCTGCAGACACAGACCAGTGTGCACTTCGAAGCGGATTTCTCCCAAATGGCTGAATGAAATCTTTTGAGATTTTGAATGCTTGTAGAAGACCTTGAGTTGGTTCCAATGAGCTATAGATCTCTTGATTTGGTTCAGTGAGCACTGAGAAATGCTTCTTGGAAGTTGACAGACTTGGAGTAGGAAACACAGAGAATCAGATATGTAGAATGTGTATATATCTATTGATTGATATGATTATACAAGCTCATTAGCATGCCAAGCATGGCTAATTGAGGAGTGGTGGTGTAGGCTATGGAGTAGCACTAACACACACACAGTTACAATGACAAAATGCCTCGGGGAGTGAGCTGAAGTGACTGGCTAACCGCGACTTTTCAAATGTAGTTTTTATAGGAGTTGGATGGTGATTTGAATTTCAAAATTTAAACTTAGGCTCCCTAGAATATCTCTACTAAAAGTAGGGAGATATTCTCTCCACTAAAGCATTCCCTTTTCCACGACTAATGAAGTAGGTAAGTGACTAAAGTGATTACATATAAATGCCAAGTCATATAGACTTTTACAAAGGGGTAAAAAAGTAAGAACATCTAACCATATGTTCATATGAACCTTGCTTCAAGTGAAGCCTTGATAAAGCTTTGTCCAAGCTAGTCTTCCATGATTTCAAGCCAATGTGTGAAGGCTTGATATGCACCAACAGCTCCCCCTCAAGCCAAACACTTTGGCTTAAGTCTTATTCTTCATTCTTCAATCACTTCCTGCAATCCAATCATAGATTTGAATCTGCATAACTTGTTTCCATCTAATGCCTTTGTAAGTAAATCTGCACATTGCATATTAGTAGACACATATGTCAATTGAATCTCTTTGCTAAGTAACTTCTCTCTCACATAGTGGTAATGAACCTCTATGTGTTTGGTTCTGGCATGATAAATTGGATTTGCTACAAGGTGAAGAGAACAAGTGTTGTTTCCGAAGATGATTGGTGGCCTTGTATATAGACCTACCTCTGTATATAGAAGCTTCAACCAGATAGCTTCTTGAGTGGCATTGGCAAGCCCTCTATACTCTGCTTCAGTGGATGACAATGCCACTGTAGGTTTCTTCTTGGCTGACCAAGAAATAGGCTTATCTCCTGCAAAACAAATATATCCTGAGGTGCTTCTCCTATCATCCTTGCATCCTGCCCAATCTGCATCTGAGTATACTTTAATGTCAATATCTGATGTATAAGGAAAGTACAAACCATGACTTTGAGTTCCCTTCAGATACTTCAAGATCTTCTTTGCTGCCTCTAGGTGAGGTACCCTTGGTTTGTGCATGAATGGACTAAGCACACTGACTCCATATGCTATGTCAATTCTTGTCAAGGTAGCATAGTTCAAACTACCTACCATACTTTGGTATCCTGTAATGTCTTGGACTTCTTCTCCTTCATGAGCACTTAGCTTTAGGTTGACCTCCATTGGAGTAGTAGATACTTTAGCATCCTGCAAGCCAAACTTTTTGACCATATCCTGCACATACTTCTTTTGAGTGATATATATACCTGAGTTGGTGTAGACTAACTCAAGACCTAAGAAGTACTTCAATAATCCAAGATCACTAATCTTGAATTCTTTCATCATCTGTCCTTTGATGTGTCTAATCCCATTGACATCATTGCCTGTAATGATGATGTCATCAACATAAACACACAAGTAGATTACCTCTGTACTACTTCTCTTTATGAACATAGAAGTGTCTGCTTTACTCATCACAAATCCTTGGTCTAGGAGATAGGTTGTCAACCTGTAATTCCATGCTCTGGGTGCCTGCTTTAAACCATACAGAGCTTTCTTCAATTTACAAACATAATGTACCTTTTTTGGATCTTCATAGCCAGGTGGTTGTGACATGTAGACTTCTTCAGATATCCATCCATTCAAGAAAGCATTCTTGACATCTAATTGGTACATATTCCAATTCTTGGATGCAGCTACACTCACCAAAATTCTGATAGTTGGCATCTTAGCCACAGGAGAAAATATCTCCTCATAATCAATGCCTTGGGTTTGTGCAAAACCCTTGGCTACCAACCTAGCTTTGTACCTGTTTATTGTTCCATCTGAATTCTTCTTTAATTTGTAGATCCATCTGGATCCTATTACCTTCATAGAGTCTTTCTTGGGTACCAAGTCCCAAGTATCACTTTCCTTGAGAGCTTCTATCTCTTCATCCATGGCTTCTTTCCATTCTGGTTTGGTAACTGCTTCTTCATAGGTACCTGGTTCTTCATTCAACAAGTCCTTTGCAAGATATACAGAATGTTTAGTTACAAGTGATGTGTCATACCCAAATCTGATAGGCTTCTTCTTTTCTCTTTGAGATCTCCTCATTGCTTGAGTTGAGGATTCTGGTTTATCCTCTAGTTGCTTCATCTTCATCTTGCCTTTGGACTTCCAAGCCTTGAACTCTTCAAGATTTATTGTATCATCATCATCTGAGCTTGAATCTTCTTGCTGAATTGGTTCCTCCTTGGTGAGATTTGGAAAATCTTCTTCCATATCATAGGGTAGACTCACTTTCCTCCATTCATTCTCATACCATGAGTCATTGTCATCAAAAATGACATCTCTGCTTACCTTAAACCCTTTGTTTGTTGGATTGTAGAATCTGTATCCCTTTTGGTTCAAATCATAACCAATGAAGATACATTTTTTAGCCTTGGGGTCTAGCTTTCCCCTTACCTGTGAGGGAATATGCACATATGCTACACAACCAAAGATTTTGCAATGATCCAGAGAGGGTCTCTTACAATGCCAAGCTTCATATGGTGTCATGCCATCAAGTGATTTGGATGGCAACCTGTTGATGAGATAGGTGGCAGTGGATACACTCTCTGCCCAAAGATAATTTAGTAACTTTTTCTCATTAAGCATAGACCTAGCTGTTTCTACTATAAGTCTATTCCTTCTTTCTGCTACCTCATTTTGTTCAGGTGAGTACCTTGTAGTAATCTCCCTTTTGATGCCTCTTTCCTGCAAGAAATCTTCAAACTCATTGGAGAAGTACTCTCCTCCACCATTTGACCTTAGCCTCTTCAAGCTTCTTCCTGTTTGATTTTCAACAAGTGCAAGATACCTCTTGAAACAATTAAACACTTCATCTTTATGTTTCATAAAGTATAAAATGGTCCACCTGCTATAGTCATCAATGAAGGACACATAATACCTTGAACCTGAAATGGAAGGATCCTTGCTAGGTCCCCAAACATCTGTGTGTACCAAGTCTAGGTAGTCTTCATGCATGAAACCTTTCCTTGAATAGGGTAACCTGTGAGACTTACCAAATTGACATGATCCACACTTGTAAATCATGTGTTGCTTGGACACATTAGGTATCCCAAGCACACATTGATCCCTGCACATTTGCTTTAGGGTTCTTTCACCTATGTGCCCTAATCTCTTGTGCCATATTTCTAACTCTGAAAGTGTCTGATCCTTGTAATTATACAAAGCAATGTTCTTGGTATCTTCTAGCTCAAATGTAAATAATCTACCTGATTTCTCCCCTTTGGCTATCCTTCTGAATCCATGTCTTGGGTCCTCCACATGCTCCATGTTGTGTGAATCTGACCTGCAAACCTTTCTCCACAATCTCACCAACACTCATTAGATTCTTGGTGATGGTTGGTACATAGAGTACCCTGCTCAATAGGTTTTGGTTACCATCACATGTCTTCACATTTCCAATCTTAACAACAGAATGTTTAGTATCATCACCTGTTTGTACCTGATGTTTGCCTTTGGGCTCTTCCAAATCAGAAAGTAGTGCCACATTGCCAGCTACATGGTTAGAACATCCTGAGTCAATATAAAATAAATGATCATCATTTGTACCTACCTTGGAGGTCATATTCATGATCAATAGGGAGTCATCTTGCTCCTCTGTGTAGTTGTTATAGTCTCTTCTATTTCTGAATCCACCTTGGTAATTTCCATTGTGGTTGTTGTTGTGGTTGTTGTTGTAGTTGTTGTTGTATTGGTTGTTGTATCCATTGTAGCCTTGGTGTTGATTGAAGCTGCCTCTCCCTTGAGAGTATCCACCTCTTGAGTAGCCTCTTCCTCTCTGATTTTTGTAGTTCTTGTAGCATTCATCTGTGGTATGATTAGACAATCCACAAATGTTGCATGGTGATGAGTTGTAGGGTCTCCCCCTACCTGACTTACCTCCTCTGCCTCTTCCTCTAGATGACCTACCTCTCCCTGCATAATTAGCTTGGGAGGTAGAGCCTTCTTCATCCTGTTTCTTCCCTTTACCTTTATCTTTAACTTTCTTATCAGTATAGAGAGCAGAGGGGTTGTTACCTTTTGATTGATCTCCAGCCTTTGTAAACTTTGCTTCATGTGTAAATAGTTGGCCCATGAGTGTTGTGAGATCAGGGGTATGCATGTCCATATAGAGGTCCATTGCAGTGGTGAAACTTTCCCACTTATCATCTGCCTTGAGTCCATTTGTTACTTGCCTGACTATTTGCTCCTCTTCAATCTCCTCTCCAATGCTTGCTAATTGGTCTGCCACATCTTTGATCTTTGTCACATATTCTGAGACTGATTGCTTGGGCTGCTTCCTAAGGGTTGTGAACTCAATCCACAATTGATTCTTCCTAGCCCTTGTGTTGGAAGAAAAGTAGTTTGACAAGGTTTCCCAAGTCTCTTGGGAAGTCTTACAATTCCTTACATGAGGTAAAAGAAAGTCAGATATAGAGTTTAGAAGGTAAGACCTTGCCAAAGCATCCTTTGCACACCATTGGTTGAGTCTTTCATGTTCATCCTTTGTGGGTAGTCCTCTAGTCTTGAATGAGGGCAATTCCTCATCTCCTGATATGTATCCAAATAAGCTTCTCCCTTGTAGATAGGTCTTCATTCTCAATGACCAAGCCTGGTAATTATTTCTGTCCAATTTGTCAATGAATGAAGGGAAACCATCACCCATGTTTACCTTCTATGCTCTAATACCACTGTTGTGAGTGATGGTTGGATGCACTCCTTTGACTCCAGAAATGCTTAGTAGACTCCTTGAGCTTTCAAATGATACCAAAAAACCATATATGTACTTTGCAAATGGTTTTTGAAATGATCAAACCAAAACAGATAACTTGGTTCCTTCACAAATCCAAAAAAACTTACTATTTCTGTAATGATACCTGCTCAGTGTTATGCTCAGTGTGACCAGCACACTTGAAATTGAAACAATTCTTTTTGGGAATATTAAAGTACCTTAACAATCTACCAATCACAAGTGGAATCACTCAAATTGATAAACCATACACTGAGAAATAAGTTTAGCAAAATTCTGATTACCCCCGACTTTTTAGGAACTCTGCAGACACAGACCAGTGTGCACTTCGAAGCGGATTTCTCCCAAATGGCTGAATGAAATCTTCTGAGATTTTGTATGCTTGTAGAAGACCTTGAGTTGGTTCCAATGAGCTATAGATCTCTTGATTTGGTTCAGTGAGCACTGAGAAATGCTCCTTGGAAGTTGACAGACTTGGAGTAGGAAACACAGAGAATCAGATATGTAAAATGTGTATATATCTATTGATTGATATGATTATACAAGCTCATTAGCATGCCAAGCATGGCTAATTGAGGAGTGGTCGTGTAGGATATGGAGTTGTTGAGAGTGATGGATGGATGCACTCAAGAAATGAGTTGGTGCTGCAAAACCTGCTTCACACCTGCCCTCTTTTCTCTTCAGATATGCTTAGTGGACTTGCTTAGCTTCCAAATGACAGAAAGAAACCATATATGTACTTTGGAAATGGTTTGGGTAATGATCAAACCAAAACAGATAACTTGGTACTTCAAAAATCAAGAAAAAACTTTCTATTCCTGTAGTGATACCTGCTCAGACTTTTACTCAGTGTGTCCAGCACACTTAAAATTGGAACAATTCCTTTTGGGAGTATTAAAGTACCTTAGTAAGCTACCAATCACAAGTGGAATCACTTCAATTGATAAACTATGCACTGAGAAATAAGTTTAGCAAACTTCTAGTTACCCCCGACTTTTTAGGAACTCTGCAGACACAGACCAGTGTGCACTTCGAATCGGATTTCTCCCAAATGGCTAAGTGAAATCCTCTGAGATTTTGTATGCTTGTAGTAGACCTTGAGCTGGTTCCAATGAGCTATAGATCTCTTGATTTGGTTCAGTAGATCCAGAGATATGCCCTGATGAAGTTGACAGACTTGGAGAAGAAAACACAGAGAACCAGAAATGATAAATGTGTGTACATCTATTGATTGATAAGTTTGTACAAGCTCAATAGCATGACAAGCATAGCTAATTGAGGTGTGGTGGTGTAGGCTATGGAGTAGCACTAACACACACTCAGTTACAATGAAGATATATCTCGGGGAGTGAGCTGAAGAGAGTGAACTAACCGCGACTTTTCAAATGGAGTTTTTATAGGAATTGATTGTGATTTGAATTTCAAATTCAAACTTAGGCTCCCTTGAATTTCTCCTCTAAAAGTAGGGAGATATTCTCTCCACTTAACTATTCTCTTTTCCACGACTAATGAGGTAGTTGAATGACTTCAAGTGATTACAAATAAATGTCAAGTCAAAGTAGACTTTTACAAGGAGTAAAAGATAATAACTCATAAGTATGAGTTCCTATGCCTTATCCTTCATGTAGAGATATCCTTCAAGGATTCCAAATCCATCTTCAAAGTTTTCAAGGTTCCAAGCCAATGTGTGAAGGCTTGTCTTGCACCAACAGGAGTAGCACTAACACACACACAGTTACAATGACAAAATGCCTCGGGGAGTGAGCTGAAGTGACTGGCTAACTGCGACTTTTCAAATGTAGTTTTTATAGGAGTTGGATGGTGATTTGAATTTCAAAATTCAAACTTAGGCTCCCTAGAATATCTCTACTAAAAGTAGGGAGATATTCTCTCCACTAAATCATTCCCTTTTCCACGAGTAATGAAGTAGGTAAGTGACTAAAGTGATTACATATAAATGCCAAGTCATATAGACTTTTACAAAGGGGTTAAAAAGTAAGAACATCTAAGCATATGTTCATATGAACCTTGCTTCAAGTGAAGCCTTGATAAAGCTTTGTCCAAGCTAGTCTTCCATGATTTCAAGCCAATGTGTGAAGGCTTGATATGCACCAACAGCTCCCCCTCAAGCCAAACACTTTGGCTTAAGTCTTCTTCTTCATTCTTCAATCACTTCCTGCAATCCAATCATAGATTTGAATCTGCATAACTTGTTTCCATCTAATGCCTTTGTAAGTAAATATGCACATTGCATATTAGTAGACACATATGTCAATTGAATCTCTTTGCTAAGTAACTTAACTCTCACATAGTGGTAATGAACCTCTATGTGTTTGGTTCTGGCATGATAAATTGGATTTGCTGCAAGGTGAAGAGAACTAGTGTTGTTTCCAAAGATGATTGGTGGCCTTGTATATAGACCTACCTCTGTATATAGAAGCTTCAACCAGATAGCTTCTTGAGTGGCATTGGCAAGCCCTCTATACTCTGCTTCAGTGGATGACAATGCCACTGTAGGTTTCTTCTTGGCTGACCAAGAAATAGGCTTATCTCCTGCAAAACAAATATATCCTGAGGTGCTTCTCCTATCATCCTTGCATCCTGCCCAATCTGCATCTGAGTATACTTTAGTGTCAATATCTGATGTATAAGGAAAGTACAAACCATGACTTTGAGTTCCCTTCAGATACTTCAAGATCTTCTTTGCTTCCTCTAGGTGAGGTACCCTTGGTTTGTGCATGAATTGACTAAGCACACTGACTCCATATGCTATGTCAATTCTTGTCAAGGTAGCATAGTTCAAACTACCTACCATACTTTGGTATCCTGTAATGTCTTGGACTTCTTCTCCTTCATGAGCACTTAGCTTTAGGTTGACCTCCATTGGAGTAGTAGATACTTTAGCATCCTGCAAGCCAAACTTTTTGACCATATCCTGCACATACTTCTTTTGAGTGATATATATACCTGAGTTGGTGTAGACTAACTCAAGACCTAAGAAGTACTTCAATAATCCAAGATCACTAATCTTGAATTCTTTCATCATCTGTCCTTTGATGTGTCTAATCCCATTGACATCATTGCCTGTAATGATGATGTCATCAACATAAACACACAAGTAGATTACCTCTGTACTACTTCTCTTTATGAACAGAGAAGTGTCTGCTTTACTCATCACAAATCCTTGGTCTAGGAGATAGGTTGTCAACCTGTAATTCCATGCTCTGGGTGCCTGCTTTAAACCATACAGAGCTTTCTTCAATTTACAAACATAATGTACCTTTTTTGGATCTTCATAGCCAGGTGGTTGTGACATGTAGACTTCTTCAGATATCAATCCATTCAAGAAAGCATTCTTGACATCTAATTGGTACATATTCCAATTCTTGGATGCAGCTACACTCACCAAAATTCTGATAGTTGGCATCTTAGCCACAGGAGAAAATATCTCCTCATAATCAATGCCTTGGGTTTGTGCAAAACCCTTGGCTACCAACCTAGCTTTGTACCTGTTTATTGTTCCATCTGAATTCTTCTTTAATTTGTAGATCCATCTGGATCCTATTACCTTCATAGAGTCTTTCTTGGGTACCAAGTCCCAAGTATCACTTTCCTTGAGAGCTTCTATCTCTTCATCCATGGCTTCTTTCCATTCTGGTTTGGTAACTGCTTCTTCATAGGTACCTGGTTCTTCATTCAACAAGTCCTTTGCAAGATATACAGAATGTTTAGTTACAAGTGATGTGTCATACCCAAATCTGATAGGCTTCTTCTTTTCTCTTTGAGATCTCCTCATTGCTTGAGTTGAGGATTCTGGTTTATCCTCTAGTTGCTTCATCTTCATCTTGCCTTTGGACTTCCAAGCCTTGAACTCTTCAAGATTTATTGTATCATCATCATCTGAGCTTGAATCTTCTTGCTGAATTGGTTCCTCCTTGGTGAGCTTTGGAAAATCTTCTTCCATATCATAGGGTAGACTCACTTTCCTGCATTCATTCTCATACCATGAGTCATTCTCATCAAAAATGACATCTCTGCTTACCTTAAACCCTTTGTTTGTTGGATTGTAGAATCTGTATCCCTTTTGGTTCAAATCATAACCAATGAAGATACATTTTTCAGCCTTGGGGTCTAGCTTTCCCCTTACCTGTGAGGGAATATGCACATATGCTACACAACCAAAGATTTTGCAATGATCCAGAGAGGGTCTCTTACCATGCCAAGCTTCATATGGTGTCATGCCATCAAGTGATTTGGATGGCAACCTGTTGATGAGATAGGTGGCAGTGGATACACTCTCTGCCCAAAGATAATTTGGTAACTTTTTCTCATTAAACATAGACCTAGTTTTTTCTACTATAAGTCTATTCCTTCTTTCTGCTACCCCATTTTGTTCAGGTGAGTACCTTGTAGTAATCTCCCTTTTGATGCCTCTTTCCTGCAAGAAATCTTCAAACTCATTGGAGAAGTACTCTCCTCCACCATCTGACCTTAGCCTCTTCAAGCTTCTTCCTGTTTGATTTTCAACAAGTGCAAGATACCTCTTGAAACAATTAAACACTTCATCTTTATGTTTCATAAAGTATAAAATGGTCCACGTGCTAAAGTCATCAATGAAGGACACAAAATACCTTGAACCTGAAATGGAAGGATCCTTGCTAGGTCCCCAAACATCTGTGTGTACCAAGTCTAGGTAGTCTTCATGCATGAAACCTTTCCTTGAATAGGGTAACCTGTGAGACTTACCAAATTGACATGATCCACACTTGTAAATCATGTGTTGCTTGGACACATTAGGTATCCCAAGCACACATTGATCCCTGCACATTTTCTTTAGGGTTCTTTCACCTACGTGCCCTAATCTCTTGTGCCATATTTCTAACTCTGAAAGTGTCTGATCCTTGTAATTCTACAAAGCAATGTTCTTGGTATCTTCTAGCTCAAATGTAAATAATCTACCTGATTTCTCCCCTCTGGCTATCCTTCTGAATCCATGTCTTGGGTCCTCCACATATGCTCCATGTTGTGTGAATCTGACCTGCAAACCTTTCTCCACAATCTCACCAACACTCATTAGATTCTTGGTGATGGTTGGTACATAGAGTACCCTGCTCAATAGGTTCTGGTTACCATCACATGTCTTCACATTTCCAATCTTAACAACAGAATGTTTAGTATCATCACCTGTTTGTACCTGATGTTTGCCTTTGGGCTCTTCCAAATCAGAAAGTAGTGCCACATTGCCAGCTACATGGTTAGAACATCCTGAGTCAATATAAAATAAATGATCATCATTTGTACCTACCTTGGAGGTCATATTCATGATCAATAGGGAGTCATCTTGCTCCTCTGTGTAGTTGTTATAGTCTCTTCTATTTCTGAATCCACCTTGGTAATTTCCATTGTGGTTGTTGTTGTAGTTGTTGTTGTATTGGTTGTTGTATCCATTGTAGCCTTGGTGTTGATTGAACCTGCCTCTCCCTTGAGAGTATCCACCTCTTGAGTAGCCTCTTCCTCTCTGATTTTTGTAGTTCTTGTAGCATTCATCTGTGGTATGATTAGACAATCCACAAATGTTGCATGGTGATGAGTTGTAGGGTCTCCCCCTACCTGACTTACCTCCTCTGCCTCTTCCTCTAGATGACCTACCTCTCCCTGCATAATTAGCTTGGGAGGTAGAGCCTTCTTCATCATGTTTCTTCCCTTTACCTTTATCTTTAACTTTCTTATCAGTAAAGAGAGCAGAGGGGTTGTTACCTTTTGATTGATCTCCAGCCTTTGTAAACTTTGCTTCATGTGTAAATAGTTGGCCCATGAGTGTTGTGAGATCAGGGGTATGCATGTCCATATAGAGGTCCATTGCAGTGGTGAAACTTTCCCACTTATCATCTGCCTTGAGTCCATTTGTTACTTGCCTGAGTATTTGCTCCTCTTCAATCTCCTCTCCAATGCTTGCTAATTGGTCTGCCACATCTTTGATCTTTGTCACATATTCTGAGACTGATTGCTTGGGCTGCTTCCTAAGGGTTGTGAACTCAATCCACAATTGATTCTTCCTAGCCCTTGTGTTGGAAGAAAAATAGTTTGACAAGGTTTCCCAAGTCTCTTGGGAAGTCTTACAATTCCTTACATGAGGTAAAAGAAAGTCAGATATAGAGTTTAGAAGGTAAGACCTTGCCAAAGCATCCTTTGCACACCATTGGTTGAGTCTTTCATGTTCATCCTTTGTGGGTAGTCCTCTAGTCTTGAATGAGGGCAATTCCTCATCTCCTGATATGTATCCAAATAAGCTTCTCCCTTGTAGATAGGTCTTCATTCTCAATGACCAAGCCTGGTAATTATTTCTGTCCAGTTTGTCAATGAATGAAGGGAAACCATCACCCATGTTTACCTTCTATGCTCTGATACCACTGTTGTGAGTGATGGTTGGATGCACTCAAGAAATGAGTTGATGCTGCAAAACCTGCTTCACACCTACCCTCCTTTGACTCCAGAAATGCTTAGTAGACTCCTTGAGCTTTCAAATGATACCAAGAAACCATATATGTACTTTGCAAATGGTTTGTGAAATGATCAAACCAAAACAGATAACTTGGTTCCTTCACAAATCCAAAAAAACTTACTATTTCTGTAATGATAGCTGCTCAGTGTTATGCTCAGTGTGACCAGCACACTTGAAATTGAAACAATTCTTTTTGGGAATATTAAAGTACCTTAACAATCTACCAATCACAAGTGGAATCACTCAAATTGATAAACCATACACTGAGAAATAAGTTTAGCAAAATTCTGATTACCCCCGACTTTTTAGGAACTCTGCAGACACAGACCAGTTTCTCCCAAATGGCTGAATGCAATCTTCTCAGATTTTGTATGCTTGTAGAAGACCTTGAGCTGGTTCCAATGAGCTATGGATCTCTTGATTTGGTTCAGTGAGCACTGAGAAATGCTCCTTGGAAGTTGACAGACTTGGAGTAGGAAACACAGAGAATCAGATATGTAGAATGTGTATATATGTATTGATTGATATGATTATACAAGCTCATTAGCATGCCAAGCATGGCTAATTGAGGAGTGGTGGTGTAGGCTATGGAGTAGCACTAACACACACACAGTTACAATGACAAAATGCCTCAGGGAGTGAGCTGAAGTGACTGGCTAACCGCGACTTTTCAAATGTAGTTTTTATAGGAGTTGGATGGTGATTTGAATTTCAAAATTCAAACTTAGGCTCCCTAGAATATCTCTACTTAAAGTAGGGAGATATTCTCTCCACTAAATCATTCCCTTTTCCACGACTAATGAAGTAGGTAAGTGACTAAAGTGATTACATATAAATGCCAAGTCATATAGACTTTTACAAAGGGGTAAAAAAGTAAGAACATCTAAGCATATGTTCATATGAACCTTGCTTCAAGTGAAGCATTGATAAAGCTTTGTCCAAGCTAGTCTTCCATGATTTCAAGCCAATGTGTGAAGGCTTGATATGCACCAACAAGAAGATGCAAGGGTAGGTGAAAAGTCCCATACCCATAGCTCTATATATAGAGCTCATTTGGACATGAAAATTTGTGGAGATGACAAGGACATGATATAGAAGCATATGCTGGTCATTCGCTTACCAATGGAGATCAGAAGGTACCTCATTTGGATGCTACAAGGCACAAAGGTATTCCAGCCGCATACCTTGTCTCTACATAGTCACCTTGTAAAGATCATATCTCTCTATGTAGTTATCCAATGGATGCATACGATATCTTGTTGGAAAGCTTATCTGTCATACTTATTGTATCTCAAATATCTTTTTCAGGTCATTCTCCAAGAGTTAGTGGGAGCATTTTGTTTTAACCTCAGTTTTCTGCATAACCTGAATCGACAATTAGTCTAACTTTGGACAGTCGGTTGCCTAGTCAAATCAACTCGAAATGGAGTGTTCTTTAGCTTGTTAGAAAGCTAAGCAAGTCTACTGTGTGTGGACAAAATTTGTAGAGCCATTGGATTGCGGAGTTGTGACTGAATCAGGTTTTAGTAAGCATGTGTCTTGGAGGGAAGATTCTAGAAGAGGTTCTCTAACTTCCGTTGCATGCATTGCGTGTATTGGAGTGAAATTTCTCCATATTTTGGTATCAGAGCTTTGGTTGCAGAGCATTGGGAGTGGAGCCCATGAATACACAAAGAGATCTTGAAGAGGATGTAGAGATGACAAAGGAAAGCTTGGAGCTATCATGCTCATTGGAAAGCTATGGAGATGAAGCTTTTGGTATGTAAGAGAATATTGTTGCTGAATGTGATTTAAAGTGATACACTCTCTTGTCCTATTCTCTATTGAAGATGTTTGTTCATTGAGGCATGCTATAAGTGATGCTAATCACTTTTGTGAAGATTTATGAGCAGCCTATAGAAGGAGATGAAGATTCAAGCAAGAATCTTGGATGAGCAACTACATATAGTTGCATATTAACATTGTATGTGTGATTGAGATGTTGCACTCAATTGAATGAAATGCAAGTTTTGATTATGTACATGGCTCAAGGTTTAAGCTTTTATGTAAGCTTGATGATAGCATTAAATTCTTATGCAATGAAGATGCTTATGTATGCATGATTGTGAAAGTTATGGTCAAGATGCATGATGATTTTGGACAGCCATGCTTAGGCTGAATATAAAGTGAATTTAAAGTTGAAGATTGATTTCTAGGATGCAAGAATGTATGCTTATGAGGTCAAATATAATATATAAACATGTTTGATAATGTGTGGATGAGTATGAGGCTATTTTATAAAGCCTATACAAGCTGAAAATTGCAAGTGTATGTAGCCATGTGCATTGGCACAAAGTGAGCTGAATATATGCTCAAATGATTGATGATTTGCATGCATGCTTATATGTGATTGTTAGTATGATATTGAAGCTTTAAAGGTTGGTCATGTTCAGCCATAGATGAGCTGACAGTAAATGTGTTTGGATGCCATGAAGATAGGTAAGATGCAAGGCTGCCATGTATGAAATTTGTGGATGTATCTTGTTGTGGATAAAACCCATTGAGGTAGATTTACAAAAATAAATATATATGCTTATGTTATGATACTAAAAGCATTTTGATCTTTGAGTTTAGATACATCAAGTGAATGCAATGCTCCTATTTGCACAAGCCAAAGAAAAGATTGGCAAAGCTTGGATGAATGAAGGACACAAAGCTTGGAGCCAAAGCAAAGGAAGGAGCCCAAGCTAAAAGGTTTGAAGACTTGAAGATGGAACCCAAGCTCAAGGTGGACATGGGTGAAGCCTAGGATTGAGCTTCCCAACAAAGGAGGAGTAGGAAACTCCAAGAGAAGGGCTGCCATAAAGTGTCAAAGAGTACACAAGGACTTGAAGACACCTCCCAAGGTTGCATGGAGCAACAAGCAAACGACAAGAAGGTAGAATCACTCATGAGAAGTGTGACAACATGGCTGAAGTTGAAGGAGGTAAAGAAGACCATTTGCAATGCTAAGGGCTGAGGTAATGTTTTTGAAAAATCCACATTGTGTGGTGGTAAGTTCCAAGCATAAACCATGTGAATGTATTATGAAAGTGTGAGGCTAGTAAGACCACCAAAGAGAGTGGCAAGCCTATGGCAAGTAAAACCATTCAAAGAGGAATGGCAAGCCATATGTAACGGCAAGTAAGACCACCCAAAGGAGTGGCAAGCCTATGTGTATGTAAAGGCAAGTAAGACCACCAAAGAGAGTGGCAAGCCTATGGCAAGTAAGACCATTCAAAGAGGAATGGCAAGCCTATGTGAGGGAAAGTAAGACCATCCAAAGAGGAATGGCAACCCTTGTTAGGTGCAAGAGGCACCATTGATCACATTCACATTTCTTATGTTGTTTTGTAGGTGATGAAGAAAGCTTGGAAGATGTGGAAGCTATGAATGCTTCACATAAAGAGGAACTCATGAATGAGTTCATATATGATCAGTCATTTGATGATTTTGTAGGTCTAAAATCAGCCATCAAGCATGAAGTAAAGATAATGAAGCAAGGGGGAGTTAGCTTGCAAGGATTGGAAGATCCTAAGCAAGTCCAAAGAAGAGAAAGAGGAGCCAAACAAATTTCAGATTTTGAAGACTCAAAGAAAGCGTAAAAGCAGCAACCAAAGGTAAATCAAAGCATGAGGAGGAGCCACCATTATCAAAGGAGTTCCTATAAGGCAAGGAGCAGCCATGATGCACAAAAGAAGGCATGAAACCATGACGACGTCAAAAGGAGATGCAAAGAGTGCACCCAAAGAAGAGTCAAAGATGATCCAAAGACAAAGGAGGATCAAAGCAAAGCATGCAAGCCTAGAAGACATGAAGCCATGAAGGTGAAGAAGAAGAGAGATGCTCAAAGAGAGGGCAACAAGCAAGGAAGAGAGTGAAGCAACGAAGATAAGTACAAGCCAAGGTGATCTCATTTCATTCTATGAGTTGTATGAAACATATTTCTTGATAGGAATTGAAGATGAGCTCTAGCAAAGAGCCAAAGAAGAAAGCATGAAGCTGAAGAGAAGCAAGGAAGGAAGATCACCAACCAATCAAAGGAAGAGATATAAGGGCAAAGGAAGCAAAAGGAGAAGAGGAGAAGAATTGGAGAGTAGCATGGACTCCCAATTGTAGCTTGAGGGGGAGTGTTGAAAATTATGGCACATGTGCAAGCTCCAATTGTGAGGCTTGACTCATACTCACCTCTCATTTATTACCTCTTCATCATTTATGTATTTGTTGTAAGCCCAAAATGAAGAAAGACCCTAAAAATATAAAGGGCACACTCATAAGCTTAATGTAGAGTGTTGAATTAAAAAGGGCAAATGTATTTATGGCTTAGGTAAAAGCCAAAATATAAAAAGAGAGATGGAATACTAGAAAAATTCGTGGCCTTATCCACATGGAGTGATATGAAGCATCAAAAGCCACCCAAGCAAATGGAAGGACAAAGGACAAGAAAGGAAAGGTCAAGAGGTGAGAGAAGATGCAAGGGTAGGTGAAAAGTCCCATACCCATAGCTCTATATATAGAGCTCATTTGAACATGAAAATTTGTGGGGATGACAAGGACATGATGTAGAAGCATATGCTGGTCATTCTCTCACAATTGGAGATCAGAAGGTACCTCATTTGGATGCTACAAGGCGCAAAGGTATTCCAGCCGCATACCTTGTCTCTACATAGTCACCTTGTAAAGGTCATATCTCTCTATGTACTTACCCAATTAATGCATATGATATCTTATTGGAAGCTTATCTGTCATACTCTTTGTATCTCAAATATCTCTGTCAGATCATTCTCCAGTAGTTAATGGGAGCATTTCTTGTGAACCTCAGTTTTCTGCATAACCTGAATTGACAGGTAGTCTAACTTTGGACAGCCGGTTGCCTAGTCAAATCAACTCGAAATGGAGTGTTCTTTAGCTTGTTAGAAAGCTAAGCAAGTCTACTATGTGTGGACAAAACTTTCAGAGCCATTGGATCACAGAGTTGTGACTGAATCAGGTTTTAGTAAGCATGTGTCTTGCAGGGCAGATTCTAGAAGAGGTTCTCTAAATTCCGCTCCGTGCATTGCGTGTATTGGAGTGAAATTTCTCCACATGTATGTATTTATGTATGTATGTATGTATGTATGTATGTATGTATTGTTGGAGCAAGTCTATGACAAGCCTAAGTATTGGCTTGAGTCTCACAAAGTCTTAGAAGAAGCTTTAAAAAGAAGACTATGTAAAGTTCACTTGTGAACTACCTCTTGTAACTTTTGAAGAGTTTATTTAATGTAAAAGTAAGAGAATCTTAAGTGGTTGAGTCCACTTGATCAAGAATGGAAAGAGGAGCCACGAATTTGTGATTTGTGGTAGGTAGAGTGTTGGTGCATATCAAGCCTTCACACATTGGCTTGAAATCATGAAAGACTAGCTTGGACAAAGCTTCATCAAGGCTTCACTTGAAGCAAGGCTCATATGAACATATGTTTAGATGTTCTCACTTTTTACCCCTTTGTAAAAGTCTATATGACTTGGCATTTATTTGTAATCACTTTAGTCACTTACATACTTCATTAGTCTTGGAAAAAAGGAATGATTTAGTGGAGAGAATATCTCCTTACTTTTAGTAGAGATATTCTAGGGAGCCTAAGTTTGAATTTGAAATTCAAATTAACCTTGAACTCCTATAAAAGCTACATTGAAAAGTCGCGGGTTGTCCATCATCAATCCCGAGGCTATCTGTACTATCTAGTGAGTGTGTAAGGTCTACTCCATAGCCTACACCTCTGAGTACTATTGTGCTATGTCTATTATGCCAATGGGAATGTACATTCATATGATATAATACAAATAGTTACATTCATCATCTCTGTTTTGTCTGAGTTTCCTACTCCAAGTCTGTCAACTTCCAAGGAGCATTTCTCAGTGCTCACTGAACCAAATCAAGAGATCTATAGCTCATTGGAACCAAATCAAGGTCGTCTACAAGCATACAAAATCTCAGAAGATTTCATTCAGCCATTTGGGAGAAATCCACTTCGAAGTGCACATTGGTCTGTGTCTACAGAGTTCCTAAAAAGTCGGGGGTAATCAGAATTTTGCTAAACTTATTTCTCAGTGTATGGTTTATCAATTTGAGTGATTCCACTTGTGATTGGTAGCTTGATAAGGTACTTTAATACTCCCAAAAGGAATTGTTTCAATTTCAAGTGTGCTGGTCACACTGAGCATAACACTGAGCAGGTGTCATTACAGAAATAGCAAGTTTTCTAAAATTTGTGAAGTGCAAAGTTGTCTGTTTTGATTTGGTCATTACACAAATCATTTGCAAAGTACATACATGGTTTCTTTGTGTCATTTGGATGCTAAGCAAGTGCACTAAGCATATCTGGAATCAAAGGAGGGCAGGTGTGAAGCAAGTTTTGCAGCATCAACTCATTTCTTGAGTGCATCCAACCATCACTCCCAACAGTGGTATCAGAGCAAAGAAGGTAAACATGGGTGATGGATTTCCTTCATTCATTGACAAATTGGATAGGAACAACTATCAAGCTTGGTCATTGATAATGAAGACCTATCTACAAGGAAGGAGCTTGTTTGGATACATATCAGGAGATGAGGAATTGCTCTCATTCAAGACTAGAGGACTACCCACAAAGGATGAACATGAAAGACTCAACCAATGGTGTGCAAAGGATGCTTTGGCAAGGTCCTACCTTCTAAACTCTATATCTGACTTTCTTTTACCTCATGTAAGGAATTGTAAGACTTCCCAAGAGACTTGGGAAACCTTGTCAAACTACTTTTCTTCCAACACAAGGGCTAGGAAGAATCAATTGTGGATTGAGTTCACAACCCTTAGGAAGCAGCCCAAGCAATCAGTCTCAGAGTATGTGACAAAGATCAAAGATGTGGCAGACCAATTAGCAAGCATTGGAGAGGAGATTGAAGAGGAGCAAATAGTCAGGCAAGTAACAAATGGACTCAAGGCAGATGATAAGTGGGAAAGTTTCACCACTGCAATGGACCTCTATATGGACATGCATACCCCTGATCTAACAACACTCATGGGCCAACTATTTACACATGAAGCAAAGTTTACAAAGGCTGAAGATCAATAAAAAGGTAACAACCCCTCTGCTCTCTCACTGATAAGAAAGTTAAAGATAAAGGTAAAGGGAAGAAAGAGAATGAAGAAGGCTCTACCTCCCAAGCTAATTATGCAGGGAAAGGTAGGTCATCTAGAGGAAGAGGCAGAGGAGGTAAGTCAGGTAGGGGGAGACCCTACAACTCATCACCATGCAACATTTGTGGATTGTCCAATCATACCACAGATGAATGCTACAAGAACTACAAAAATCAGAGAGGAAGAGGCTACTCAAGAGGTGGATACTCTCAAGGGAGAGGCAGGTTCAATCAACACCAAGGCTACAATGGATACAACAAGCAATACAACAACAACTACAACAACAACCACAATGGTAATTACCAAGGTGGATTCAGAAATAGAAGAGACTACAACAACTACACAGAGGAGTAAGATGACTCCCTATTGATCATGAATATGACCTCCAAGGCAGGTACAAATGATGATCATTTATTTTACATTGACTCAGGATGTTCTAACCATGTAGCTGGCAATGTGGCACTACTTTCTGATTTGGAAGAGCCCAAGGGCAAACATCAGGTACAAACAGGTGATGACACTAAACATTCTGTTGTTAAGATTGGAAATGTGAAGACATGTGATGGTAACCAAAACCTATTGAGCAAGGTACTCTATGTACCAACCATCACCAAGAATCTAATGAGTGTTGGTCAGATTGTGGAGAAAGGTTTGCAGGTCAGATTCACACAACATGGAGCATATGTGGAGGACCCAATATATGGATTCAGAAGGATAGCCAAAGGGGAGAAATCAGGTAGATTGTTTACCTTTGAGCTAGAAGACACCAAGAACATTGCTTTGTATAATTACAAGGATCAGACACTTTCAGAGTTAGAAATATGGCACAAAAGACTAGGGCACATAGGTGAAAGAACCCTAAAGCAAATGTGCAGGGATCAATGTGTGCTTGGGATACCTAATGTGTCCAAGCAACACATGATTTACAAGTGTGGATCATGTCAATTTGGTAAGTCTCATAGGTTACCCTATTCAAGGAAAGGTTTCATGCATGAAGACTATCTAGACTTGGTACACACAGATGTTTGGGGACCTAGCAAGGACCCTTCTATCTCAGGTTCAAGGTATTATGTGTCCTTCATTGATGATTATAGCAGGTGGACCATTTTATACTTTATGAAGCATAAAGATGAAGTTTTTAATTGTTTCAAGAGGTATCTTGCACTTGTTGAAAATCAAACAGGAAGAAGCTTGAAGAGGCTAAGGTCAGATGGTGGAGGAGAGTACTTCTCCAATGAGTTTGAAGATTTCTTGCAGGAAAGAGGCATCAAAAGGGAGATTACTACAAGGTACTCACCAGAACAAAATGGGGTAGCAGAAAGAAGGAATAGACTTATAGTAGAAACCGCTAGGTCTATGCCTAATGAAAAGAAGTTACCAAACTATCTTTGGGCAGAGAGTGTATCCACTGCCACCTATCTCATCAATAGGTTGCCATCCAAATCACTTGATGGCATGACACCATATGAAGCTTGGCATGGTAAGAGACCCTCTCTGGATCATTGCAAAATCTTTGGTTGTGTAGCATATGTGCATATTCCCTCACAGGTAAGGGGAAAGCTAGACCCCAAGGCTGAAAAATGTATCTTCATTGGTTATGATTTGAACCAAAAGGGATACAGATTCTACAATCCAACAAACAAAGGGTTTAAGGTAAGCAGAGATGTCATCTTTGATGAGAATGACTCATGGTATGAGAATGAATGCAGGAAAGTAAGTCTACCCTATGATATGGAAGAAGATTTTCCAAAACTCACCAAGGAGGAACCAATTCAGCAAGAAGATTCAAGCTCAGATGATGATGATACAATAAATCTTGAAGAGTTCAAGGCTTGGAAGTCCAAAGGGAAGATGAAGATGAAGCAACTAGAAGATAAACCAGAATCTTCAACTCAAGCAATGAGGAGATCTCAGAGAGAAAAGAAGAAGCCTATCAGATTTGGGTATGAGACATCACTTGTAACTAAACATTCTGTATATATTGCAAAGGACTTGTTAAATGAAGAACCAGGTACCTATGAAGAAGCAATTACCAAACCAGAATGGAAAGAAGCCATGGATGAAGAGATGGAAGCTCTCAAGGAAAGTGATACTTGGGACTTGGTACCCAAGAAAGACTCTATGAAGGTAATAGGATCCAGATGGATCTACAAATTAAAGAAGAATTCAGATGGAACAATAAACAGGTACAAAGCTAGGTTGGTAGCCAAGGGTTTTGCACAAACCCAAGGCATTGATTATGAGGAGACATTTTCTCCTGTGGCCAAGATGCCCACTATCAGAATTTTGGTAAGTGTAGCTGTATCCAAGAATTGGAATATGTACCAATTAGATGTCAAGAATGCTTTCTTGAATGGATGGATATCTGAAGAAGTCTACATGTCACAACCACCTGGCTATGAAGATAAAAAAAAGGTACATTATGTTTGTAAATTGAAGAAGGCTCTGTATGGTTTAAAGCAGGCACCTAGAGCATGGAACTACAGGTTGACAACCTATCTCCAAGACCAAGGATTTGTAATGAGTAAAGCAGACACTTATCTATTCATAAAAAGAAGTAGTACAGAGGTAATCTACTTATGTGTTTATGTTGATGACATCATCATTACAGGCAATGATGTCAATGGGATTAGACACATCAAAGGACAGATGATGAAAGAATTCAAGATTAGTGATCTTGGATTATTGAAGTACTTCTTAGGTCTTGAGTTAGTCTACACCAACTCAGGTATATATATCACTCAAAAGAAGTATGTGCAGGAGATGGTCAAGAAGTTTGGCTTGCAGGATGCTAAGGTATCTACTACTCCAATGGAGGTCAACCTAAAGCTAAGTGCTCATGAAGGAGAAGAAGTCAATGACATCACAGGATACCAAAGTATGGTAGGTAGTTTGAACTATGCTACCTTGACAAGAATTGACATAGCATATGGAGTTAGTGTGCTTAGTCAATTCATGCACAAACCAAGGACACCTCACCTAGAGGCAGCAAAGAAGATCTTGAAGTATCTGAAGGGAACTCAAAGTCATGGTTTGT
This sequence comes from Ceratopteris richardii, assembly GCA_020310875.1. NCBI lineage: Eukaryota > Viridiplantae > Streptophyta > Polypodiopsida > Polypodiales > Pteridaceae > Ceratopteris > Ceratopteris richardii. Next base: position 45,798,007 of record CM035407.1, on the reverse strand, counting down.
ATTTTTCTTATACATCAGATATTGACATTAAAGTTTACTCAGATGCAGATTGGGCAGGATGCAAGGATGATAGGAGAAGCACCTCAGGATATATTTGTTTTGCAGAAGATAAGCCTATCTCTTGGTCAGCCAAGAAGCAACCTACAGTGGCATTGTCATCCACTGAAGCAGAGTATAGAGGGCTTGCCAATGCCACTCAAGAAGCTATGTGGTTGAACCTTCTATATACAGAGTTAGGTCTACACACAAGACCACCAATTATCTTTGGAGACAACACTAGCTCTCTTCACCTTGCAGCTAATCCAATATATCATGCCAGAACCAAACACATAGAGGTTCATTACCACTATGTGAGAGAGAAATTACTTAGCGAAGAGATTCAATTGACTTATGTGTCTACTAATATGCAATGTCCAGATTTACTTACAAAGACATTGGATGGAAACAAGTTGTGCAGATTTAAATCCATGATTGGATTGCAGGATGTAATTGAAGATTGAAAGAAGAAGACTTAAGCCAAAGTGTTTGGCTTGAGGGGGAGCTGTTGGTGCATATCAAGCCTTCACACATTGGCTTGAAATCATGAAAGACTAGCTTGGACAAAGCTTCATCAAGGCTTCACTTGAAGCAAGGCTCATATGAACATATGTTTAGATGTTCTCACTTTTTACCCCTTTGTAAAAGTCTATATGACTTGGCATTTATTTGTAATCACTTTAGTCACTTACCTACTTCATTAGTCGTGGAAAAAAGGAATGATTTAGTGGAGAGAATATCTCCTTACTTTTAGTAGAGTTATTCTAGGGAGCCTAAGTTTGAATTTGAAATTCAAATTAACCTTCAACTCCTATAAAAGCTACATTGAAAAGTCGCGGGTTGTCCATCATCAATCCCGAGGCTATCTGTACTATCTAGTGAGTGTGTAAGGTCTACTCCATAGCCTACACCTCTGAGTACCATTGTGCTATGTCTATTATGCCAATGGGAATGTACATTCATATGATATAATACAAATAGTTACATTCATCATCTCTGTTTTGTCTGAGTTTCCTACTCCAAGTCTGTCAACTTCCAAGGAGCATTTCTCAGTGCTCACTGAACCAAATCAAGAGATCTATAGCTCATTGGAACCAGCTCAAGGTCTCCTACAAGCATACAAAATCTCATAAGATTTCATTCAGCCATTTGGGAGAAATCCACTTCGAAGTGCACATTGGTCTGTGTCTGCAGAGTTCCTAAAAAGCCGGGGGTAATCAGAATTTTGCTAAACTTATTTCTCAGTGTATGGTTTATCAATTTGAGTGATTCCACTTGTGATTGGTAGCTTGATAAGGTACTTTAATACTCCCAAAAGGAATTGTTTCAATTTCAAGTGTGCTGGTCACACTGAGCATAACACTGAGCAGGTGTCATTACAGAAATAGCAAGTTTTCTAAAATTTGTGAAGTGCAAAGTTGTCTGTTTTGATTTGGTCATTACACAAATCATTTGCAAAGTACATACATGGTTTCTTTGTGTCATTTGGATGCTAAGCAAGTGCACTAAGCATATCTGGAATCAAAGGAGGGCAGGTGTGAAGCAGGTTTTGCAGCATCAACTCATTTCTTGAGTGCATCCAACCATCACTCCCAACATAGAGAATCAAATCAATCATTGATTGATTGGAGAGTGATTAAGGGAAGTTAGCCTCCCAAACTCAACTATAAATAGATGGCAGTTTTAGTCGTGGTTAGAGAGACCTATGTGAAGACCTCCAAGAGCTGAGCTTTATGCCATATCAAGGTGTGATTACAAGGCACACATATGTATCAGTAAGTCATTGTATTGTACAAGAAATATACTTTCATTTTCATGATTATTTGGTTTCATCTTTCCATGTTCTTGTGAAATGTACTACTCACTACCATTACTCTCAGTTTTCTCAGTCAGCTTGCAGAGATGTTTTCTCTGAGCTTGGTGCATCATTTTCAGTGATTTAACTTGGTAAAGTTAGCTCTATAAGTCTACTATATTCTCATAAATTTTCATGTCATTTAGATGTTGTAATCTTCAGTTATGTTCATTTGAAGTCAACAGGGTCTGTTCATCTTCACCTCTCTCTAAGGTACCCGACTTTTTCACTCATCTTGTCAGAGGTGTGTCTCAGTGGTTACTTATCCAAATTCAGTGATTAAAAGCTTGTTGGATTCAGTTTACTGTCTAGTATAACCGTACAAATTTTCATAATCATTGGATTTCTACATTTTGAGTTATGGTGATTTTTCTGCTCACTGGTCTATTTCTATAGCAGCCCGTGAAAATCGGGATGATGTCATCACTTGTTAAAACTCATTCTCAGTGTGTGCTTTGTTATTTTTGATGAGATTACTCTTGAAAGTTAGCTCTTTAAGCTACCTAGACTTCCCCAAGAGGAATTAAGCTAATTGCTGCTGTGCTCAGAGAATTATGTAAAACACTGGACAGGTGTATGAACCAAGAATAGCAAGTTTTCACCTCTGAGCTAACTCCAACTTATCTGTTTTGATCTATCTTTTTGAGAGTGATCTTCCAAGGTACATAGGAAGTCTAATACATCCATTGGCAAGCTAAAAGGGCCCACCATCTACTCCTGGAGTTCATTTGGCTGGTGTAGATCAAGGATTTTGCAACACCTCTTCATCTTCAAACACATACTTATCCATCTCTTCACAGTGGTATCAGAGCAAGGTTGGACAACATGGTAGATGGATTTCCTTCATCAATTGACAAATTGGACATAGGTAACTACTCAGCTTGGTCATTAAGGATGAAATCTTATCTCCAAGGTAGAAGTTTATATGGTTATGTGGCTGGAGATGAAGTTATGCCAAGTTTCAGGAACAAAAGTCAACCAACACAAGAAGAGCAAGAAAGATTGAGCACATGGTGCTCCAAGGATGCACTTGCAAGGTCTTATCTCCTCAACTCTATCTCAGATTTTTTGTTGCCTCACATTAGAAGTTGTAAGACATCTCAGGAAGTGTGGGATGCACTTGAAGCTTTCTTTTCTTCAAGTACCAAAGCTAGGAAGCATCAACTATGGCTGGATTTCACAACTCTCAAGAAGGCTCCTGTAGCACCCCTCCTCCTTTCTCTCTCTCTCCACCCCGTCACCCCATCCCGCCACCCCACCCCACTTCCCCATCCCGCCACCCCATCCCGCCACCCCACCCCACTTCCCCATCCCGCCACCCCACCCCGCACCACCACCCCACCACCTCACCCCACTGTGCCTCTCTCTCTCTCTCTCTCTCTCTCTCTCTCTCTCTCTCTCTCTCTCTCTCTCTCTCTCTCTCTCTCTCTCTCTCTCTCTCTCTCTCTCTCTCTCTCTCTCTCTCTCTCTCTCTCTCTCTCTCTCTCTCTCTCTCTCTCTCTCTCTCTCTCTCTCTCTCTCTCTCTCTCTCTCTCTCTCTCTCTCTCTCTCTCTCTCTCCCCACCCCGCCACCCCACCCCGCACCCCCACTTCCCTCCCCCATCTCACCCCGCGCACCAACCACCCCCCCCCCCGCCCCCTCACGTGTACACCCCTCTCTCTCTCTCTCTCTCTCTCTCTCTCTCTCTCTCTCTCTCTCTCTCTCTCTCTCTCTCTCTCTCTCTCTCTCTCTCTCTCTCTCTCTCTCTCTCTCTCTCTCTTTCTCTCTCCCCACCCCGCCACCCCACCCCGCACCCCCACTTCCCTCCCCCATCTCACCCCGCACACCCGCCACCCCCCCGCCCCCTCGCGTGCACTCCCTTTCTCTCTCTCTCTCTCTCTCTCTCTCTCTCTCTCTCTCTCTCTCTCTCTCTCTCTCTCTCTCTCTCTCTCTCTCTCTCTCTCTCTCTCTCTCTCTCTCTCTCTCTCTCTCTCTCTCTCTCCCCACCCCGCCACCCCACCCCGCACCCCCACTTCCCTCCCCCATCTCACCCCGCACACCCGCCACCCCCCTCCGCCCCCTCACGTGCACTCCCCACTCTCTCTCTCCCTCTCTCTCTCTCTCTCTCTCTCTCTCTCTCTCTCTCTCTCTCTCTCTCTCTCTCTCTCTCTCTCTCTCTCTCTCTCTCTCTCTCTCTCTCTCTCTCTCCCCACCCTGCCACCCCACCCCGCACCCCCACTTCCCTCCCCCATCTCACCCCGTGCACCAGCCACCCCCCCGCCCCCTCACGTGTACACCCCCCCTTCTCTCTCTCTCTCTCTCTCTCTCTCTCTCTCTCTCTCTCTCTCTCTCTCTCTCTCTCTCTCTCTCTCTCTCTCTCTCTCTCTCTCTCTCTCTCTCTCTCTCTTCTCTCTCTCTCTCTCTCTCTCTCTCTCTCTCTCTCTCTCTCTCTCTCTCTCTCTCTCTCTCTCTCTCTCTCTCTCTCTCTCTCTCTCTCTCTCTCTCTCTCTCTCTCTCTCTCTCTCTCTCTCTCTCTCTCTCTCTCTCTCTCTCTCCCCACCCCGCCACCCCACCCCGCACCCCCACTTCCCTCCCCCATCTCACCCCGCACACCCGCCACCCCCCCGCCCCCTCACGTGCACTCCCTCTCACTCCTCTCTCTCTCTCTCTCTCTCTCTCTCTCTCTCTCTCTCTCTCTCTCTCTCTCTCTCTCTCTCTCTCTCCCCACCCCGCCACCCCACCCCGCACCCCCACTTCCCTCCCCCATCTCACCCCACGCACCAGCCACCCTCCCGCCCCCTCACGTGTACACCCCCCCTTCTCTCTCTCTTTCTCTCTCTCTCTCTCTCTCTCTCTCTCTCTCTCTCTCTCTCTCTCTCTCTCTCTCTCTCTCTCTCTCTCTCTCCCCACCCCGCCACCCCACCCCGCACCCCCACCCCGCCACCCCACCCCACTCCCCCATCTCACCCCGCACACCTGCCAGCCCCCGCCCCTCGCGCGCACACACTACCCCCCCGCCCCCGCTCACTCCCATACATTCCACCCCCTCACTCTCTACCTCTCTCTCATACATGCATGCGCACGCTCACAGGCATGCACACGCCCGCACAATCACTCATTCATACATACACACATGCGCACTCACACATACATACACACATACAACACACCCATACATATACACACACACCCCCACACGCACACACACTCACATACACACACACACTTCTACACACACACACACACACTCCCCACACACACGCTTCTACACACACACACACACACACTCCCACACACACCCACACGCACCTCCTCTCATCAGTCATCGGGAAGTTCACATTTTAGAGACGATGAAGATATTGAGGTAGGGCCTCCCGCATTCTGGGATTTGCAACAACTGAAGGCTGCAGCAATGAGAATCACTGATCCAGTGATCGAGTTCGGGACTTAATCATCAATGTCGACAGAACATGGCAGAATTGTTTTGACAATCAGTGGAAACAAAATCCTCAAACTCAACAGGATACGGTATCCGAACAGGTTACGGTTGAAGATGAAAAGTGGATTGGGAGCGGTGGAAGGAGCATTTTATTCAAGTCGAAGACCAAGAGAAGCTTGCATCTACACTGAAGTTTCAGTTAGACAGTGCCATCGAGGAAGAAGATTTCAAGGTAGCCGCACGCTTGAAGGAATCGCTTAAAGTAGTGGAGGCACAAGATCAAGTCTCTAAAGTTCTGAGTGAGCTGAAGATGGCCCTGGAAGTTCGACAAAAAGTGAAAATGATCTTTATGGTCGCATCATTAACATAAGTTCTTCGTTTGGGAGATTTGTGGCAAGGGGATATTCTGCCAGACATTTGGCATCTGCATCTACTAGCGCACCATTATTTGAAGTTTTCATTAGGAAGGACCCTCAAGGCTATCATCAGCAGGTAGTATGTTTGCAATGTGGTGGTACTGGAGATAATATGGCGTGTGCTCCTACATCAATCGATGTAAACATTGTAGATAAAAACACATTAGCCGAGGATGGAAATGTATGAAGATAAAGCCTCAAGGAGGAAGTCACGAGATGGTTCAAATTGCCAATCAAAAGAGTCAAAGAACGAAATGACTAGAACGAAATGACTGCACACTGGCAAGGTTGTCATAGGGTATGGGATAAAAGTGTGCAAGGTAAAAAGTGGAAGCAGAGAGAAAGACTTTTGCCACCAACCATTCACAACGACTACCTATTTTTGTGGACCCAATTCAAATCAAGGGAATATTTGACCTACCCCCTAATTTTGGGAGATCAACCGGCGCGTGATCAGTGGACGTGAGGATTCGGCAAGGCCCTCTTGACCTATTGAGGCCTATAAAAACAATGGATTTGTGCTCATTTGGGGAACATTTTTTTAGAGTTACATTGACGCGTGTATACGGGCAGAAGTTCTCTCTTGCACTTGGTGGTTTCAAGCCTATTGTAGGAGCTACTCTGTAGTGTGGATACAGAGGGTAGGCTCCTCAGTAGAGGGCTATGAGCACTATAGTGTAAGAGAGTGTCATGGATTTTCTTTCTTTTCTATGAGACACTATTGGTGTTAAGCTCTATTCTCTTGAGCAATTCCTTCAGCATTTGTATTGATCTGTATTTATCAGCATAGAGTGCCACGAAGCTCTGAGCATTAGTTTTTGAGCATTTCCTTGACAAATCTTGTAATCATCTGAATCGAATCAAGAAGTGTATGGTCTTCCTTGGTCAATTGTTGTCCATATTTTCTGAAATATTCCACTCTGTGCAATCCGTGTTATCTACCTGCTCATAGAAATGTTAAAGGGTATACTTCCCTAAAGAGAACCCCCCTTGAGTAGGTGATGTACTGGACGTGCTTAGTTTTCATTCTCTACTTTTGTTAAAAGCGGAAACCCCAGTACCTCCTCTACAGTTTTGGCACGCCCGGTGGGACCTTTGCATTTCTGTGAGAGGTATTTTGCCCTATTACATTGGCAAGTAGGTACATGACCCATACACGAGAAGATAAGGAGTCTCTTCGTGTTCGGAGGAGCCTTAACAAGTTAGCAATAACCACGGCTAGTGAGTCTACCTCCCCTCTGCCCTCCCTAAATTTATCTATTGATTTGGGTACGACACCATTGTCAAAGGAGAGGTATAGGAGAACCCTAGACTTCTCCTCAGATACGTCCGAAGAAACACCAGTACAAATGGAGGACCTCTCTCATTTGCTCTCCAGATTAAACATCAAATTCCCTACCTTCAAGGGACAAGCTTATGAGGATGCTGATGATCATGTGAGGAGATTCATCTCTTTATGTCGTGGACGAGGTCTGCAGAATAGGGAGGATGCAATGTTGGCACTTTTTCCATCCACATTGGAGGGTCTCGCAGATAAATGGTATAGTCAATATGCAGATGGCCATTTCACTACTTGGGAGGCTCTAAAGGCGGCATTCTCACAGACATTCCGACCAAGTGATTCCTCGAAAAGAGCTCTAGATCAGCTAGAGAATTTGAAGCTAAGATCAGGTGAATCTTTTCATGAACTTCACACTAGAACAAAAGCACTTGTTGCACGTGTGCCCCATGCTCCAGGTGACTTTCTGGTTAAAAAGTGGATAGAGAAGGCTCTACCCAGGTCATCTCAGCAGAAGCTTCGTGAGTCTCTTAGATTGGATGCCACCCTCAATGATTTTGTTGCAGCGGCATCTCGCATTGAAGAAGCAAGGCAACATTTTGAAGGGGATACACAACCTAAGTATGCTGTAGATCTGGATCCTATTGAGCAACTGAGGAGGGAATTGGAAGCATTGAAAATGCAACAAAATCAACAAGAAGAGAAGGTCTTGCCGCCACTGCGTCGCACTGATGATGAAGTAGCCCAACTTCGCCAAGACTTAGAAGATTTGAAGACCACTCAGGATATAAGGAGACAAATTTGGTGTACAATCTGTAACAACAATGGACACTCCAATGCTAATTGCCCTATTAAGGTAAGCTGTCAATTTTGTGGAAAGGATGGTCATGAAGCTAGAGATTGCTACTACCTCAAGGGTACACAGCAGATGTTGGAGTTAGACGTCTGCGGAAGCACGCGAACAGCACAAGGAAGAAGAAGAAGCTTGGAGCACAACACACAAGACTGAATGTATTACTAGAGAATGTACAAAGATAAGTAGCCCATTAGGGCAATAGGTGTATATACAAGCCGGGGGAAAAAAACCTCCTAAAGAGGGAAAAAAGTGCCCCGGCGGTCCTAGAGTGTTCACACACATCACTACCTAAATATATCAACAAATCCCCCCTGGGAGTGATGCGGTGAACAAGGAGCTGGCACTCATGTATAAGGAAGTGCCGAGCTATGTGGAAATCACTCCACAAAAGGAAGTAAGCCCAAAGCTTTGCGGAAAGCTTCAAACTTCTCCCTAGGCAGAGCCTTCGTGAAAAGGTCTGCAATGTTTTCCTGCGTGGGCACATATGCCAAGCTGATCTCCCCAGCAGAGAACCTCTCCCTGACATAGTGATAATGCACCTCAATGTGCTTAGTGCGAGCATGGAACACAGGGTTCCTCGCAACTGCCAATGCGCTCTGACTGTTAGTGAAGATGGTGGTGGCAGAAGACTGGCCAACACCCAAATCAGCCATAAGGCGTCTGAGCCACACACACTCAACAGTCGCTGTGAAAGCTGCCCTATACTCAGCCTCACAACTGGAAGTGGCCACAGTAGGCTGCTTCTTGCTCAACCAAGATATACATGAGCTACCAAGCATGAAGCAAAAACCACTGGTGGACACACGAGTGTCATAGCAACCAGCCCAATCTGAGTCAGAAAAAGCATGCAAATCTGGCGGTGGTGATCCCCCCTTGGGATAAAACAACCCAAGTAGCCGAGTACCACTCAAGTAGCGAAAGATGCGCTTAACCGCTTTCCAATGCGTGACTCCTGGGCAATGCATAAACCTGCTCATCTGTGAGACAGCAAACTGAATATCTGGCCGAGTAATGCATAAGTAAATCAAGCATCCAACAGCCTGCTGATAGAGAACAGCATCAAATGCATCTCCAGCATCATGAAGACTCAATCGTAAACCTGTCTCCATAGGAGTGGCAATAGGCTTACAGTCTTCAAGGCCAAAACGCTGCAATAATGTGTCAATATATTTCATTTGACACAAAGCCATTCCACCATCAACTTGCATAAACTGAATGCCCAAATAGTGATGCAAATGCCCCAAATCAGACATCTCAAATGAGGCATGCAAATCAGCCTTGAAATCAGCAATATGCTTCTCAAGAGGACCAGTGAGCAGCATGTCGTCTACATAGACAACAATGATCAGAAGCACATCATTAGCACGCTTAACATATAAGGTGCTTTCAGTTGGACTGTTCTCAAAACCATGTGCAATCAGATAGGCATGTATCTTCTCATACCAAGCACGTGGTGCTTGCTTTAAACCATATAACGCCTTCTTTAACCTGCACACCTGGTTTTCATGCCCTTTCTGCACAAAGCCACGGGGCTGAAAAACATACACTTCTTCATGCAAGTCACCATTCAGAAATGCTGTTTTAATGTCCAACTGATGTACATTCCAACCATGATGGGCTGCAAGTGCACAAATGCTCCGAACAGTAGTCATACGGCATGTAGGTGCAAAGGTCTCATCAAAATCAATGCCTCTTTCCTGCGCATAACCCTTTGCAACAAGCCTAGCCTTATACCTGTCAACTGTACCATCAGGTTTACGCTTCAGCTTGTATACCCACTTAGTGCCAATGGCCTTCTTGCCAGGAGGCAAGTCACATAAAGACCATGTACCATTCTTCATTATAGCATCATATTCAGATTGCATAGCAGCCATCCAATTTTCTGAATTTTGTGCTTCATCAAAAGAAACAGGCTCATTCTCATCACAGAGACTAGATGCAGCCATAGCATAGCAATCTGATGCAAAGGAGGTACTATGAGAGCCTGAACGAGTACGATATGACAAAGGTGCATCTAATTTGCTGTCACGCAAAGTCTGCACCAGCCATTTTGGCATAGTTTTTGCCTGTTCAATATCAGCTCTCTCATCAACAAGTGCATCATGTAAATCTGCATCAGAAATGGAATGATCTGCATCATCATATGAAACCTGCAAAGGCTGAGAAGTTGCCTCATTAGGACCAGCACTAGCCTGTCCACCTGTAAAAAGAGGCATCAAAGTATCATACATGTCTTTGGAGCTAACAGATGTCTCCTTAGTACATGAAAGCAATGGCTGAATAGCATCTTCCACAAAGACAACATCACGGCTAACCAGAATGCGTTTAGTCTGTGGATGATACAGACGATAGCCTTTACTTTCAGAACTGTACCCAACAAAAATACATTTTACTGCCTTATCATCCAATTTTCTGCGATGTTGTTCAGGCACTAATGCATATGCCAAACAACCAAAAACACGCAGATGAGCAACAGATGGCTTGCGGTCATGCCAAGCCTCATATGGAGTGATAGACTGCAACGCTTTGGTGGGACACCTGTTCAGTACATATGCTGCACACATGACAGCCTCAAGCCAGAAACTATGTGGTAAAGCCTGACTTTTGACCATGCACCTCGCCATCTCCATGAGTGACCTGTTCTTTCGTTCAGCAACTCCATTCTGTTGAGGTGTATACGGCACTGTACACTGGTGTTTTATCCCACGTTCAGCCAGAAATGCATTAAAATCTGAAGACATATATTCCCCCCCTCGATCAGAACGGAGGGTGCCCATTTTACATGCTGACAGATTTTCAGCCAAAACCAAAAACTGTTTGAAGCACATGAACACTTCGGACTTTGCTTTGAGTGGGTATACCCATGCATGCCTGGAAAAATCATCAATGAAAGTCACGAAGTAAAGGTAATTTCCAAAAGAGGGTGTCTGCATAGGACCACAGACATCACTATGTACAAGCTGCAATTTCTGCATAGCCCGAACTGAACCATCTTTTGGAAAGGAAGAACGCTACATTTTGCCCAAAATACAGCCTTACAAACATGTTTTCCAGGTGCCTCAAGTTTGGGCAAAGAAGACACCATTTCAGATTTCTGCAGGCGTAACAAACTAGCAAAATTCAGATGACCAAAGCGTGCATGCCAAAGCTTTGCATCTGACATAGCCTGAGAATCATGAACTGCACATGCCGAATCATTCACAGATCTTTCATAGTCTATGAGCTTATACAGCCCACGACATAAAATGCCAGAAGCAATAATCACATCGCCATTTGAGAGATCATGGACTGTACACCTGTCATCAACGAATTTCACAACCAAGCCAATCTTGGCTAATGCAGAAACTGATAACAGGTTCTTTTTGATCCCTGGCACAAATAAAGCATCTGACAAAGTGAAAGAACTACCATCAGCAGTAGTCAAAATGATCTTACCAACTCCCATAACAGGATAAGAGGAGTTATTGGCGCATGTGACAGTATTCCCTGTAGGGGCAGGCTCGAGTGAAGAGAAGAAACTGCGCTGCGAGGTAATATGTTTGGTCGCCCCACTGTCAAAGTACCAAACATCTGAGTCTACTGCAGACATGCACTGATCATGAGAAGATGGGTCAAAACTGCAGACAGTAGTAAACGCCCATTCTTCTTCCTGCACAAGATTTGCAGACTCTGTTTTTGGTGTTGAGGCCTCTGCAACAACCATTCAAGCCTCTTTCTTCTTTGCCTCTTTAGCAGCCAGTTTTGGACAGTTCTTTATAATATGATCATTTCCTTTACAGTACTTGCAGAACAATTTCTGCTTTTCTGATTTCTTCTCATCTTTATCCTGGTTCTTCGATTGTGCAGCATTTGCAGATTTCTGCTTACTAGTAGAAGAGCTCCATTTTCCTTTGCCCTTCTGACTAGCCAGGAAAGCTTGATCTGCAACACGCATAATGGACCTGTTCTGCCTGGACTGATCTTCCTGCAACAGAACAGAGACTAATTCCTCAAATGACAAGGCATTCGGATTGCCTTTCATCATCAATCGAAGAGTAGAGGCAAAACTCTGATATGAATCAGGAAGGCCATTCAGAACGGTCTGCACAAGTGAGCTATCTGGTATAACCTCATCAGCAGAAATCAATTGTTCCTTCAGGTCTTTTATCTTTGTAAGAAAACTGTCCATAGAATCACCTTCATTCATGTGCTCACTCTCCAACTGTTTTCGGAGGTAAGCAACACGAGCCTCATTCCTAGCCTGGTACAAAGTGGTAAGTGTATCCCAAGCATCCTTTGCTGTTCTGCAAGAGCGAATGTGAGGGATAATGGCACGTTTGACAGACAAAGCTATCAATGCATGTGCCTGGGCATCTCTGCCATCCCAACGAATCTGCTCTGCAGTAGGTGCAACAGAAACAGCAGCACGAACAGGAATCTGCGGAATATCATCTTCGACACCATCTTCATCAGCTCCAACACCTGTATTTGCAGTACCTGTCGTTACAGGTGTAACAGGACGTCTTTCAACACCCTGCACAATGTTCCACAATCCTTTTGCAACCAGTACATGTCGCATCATATAAGCCCATAATGGGTAGTTGGTACCATCCAACTTATCCTCAACAGCCAACATACGGAATACATCACTGCTTTCAGCCATGGCCGGTGACTAAAATACCTTGATGCAGAAAATTGACTGTATCTCAAAAAGTTGAACGGAGCTGCCCAGACGAGTTCTGCTAGACCTGCAGCAGACTTCGAGACGCTTAAACTGGCGAACAGAAACTGGTATATACCTTTGGCACAAAAGGACGAAATAGCCTGCACAAGCGCTACGATAGTGCGTTCGGAGGCCGAAACGAGCTCAGATCGCGATTTCGGCACCACAGAAGCGAAGCTGTTTTGATCTAGGAAACACCCTGAGTATGCTCACCAAATTTCATGCGAATCTGAGACTGCAAACGGAGGAGTGTCGACGGCGCCCTAGAAGAAGCAACGACCTGCTCTGATACCAATTGTTGGAGTTAGACGTCTGCGGAAGCACGCGAACAGCACAAGGAAGAAGAAGAAGCTTGGAGCACAACACACAAGACTGAATGTATTACTAGAGAATGTACAAAGATAAGTAGCCCATTAGGGCAATAGGTGTATATACAAGCCGGGGGAAAAAAACCTCCTAAAGAGGGAAAAAAGTGCCCCGGCGGTCCTAGAGTGTTCACACACATCACTACCTAAATATATCAACAGCAGAGAGGTAACCCTCAAAATTTGGATTCATATTATGCTAGTACTTCAAATACATCTAATAGGGAGGAGAATCGGCCCGCAAAGCCTAGATACAATAGACCTTTGATGTGCTATCGTTGTGGTGAGTATGGCCACATGCAAAATCGGTGTTCCCTCCTAGAAGATGCACCTCCTTGTCAACATTGTCCAGAGGCCAAGGATCATTATACTAAAGATTGCCCAAGAGGTCGTCCTGCTCCAATCCACATGATTGCAGTCTCTCCACATGAAGAAGTGAAAACCACTCAGACTTATGCTGTCTCATCCTCTACTATGCCCATAATGACTAGAGCTAGGCAAGCAACTGTAACCCAGAGAGATGAACAACAAGGATTTCAGGATAAAGAGGAGGAAAAGAAGTCTGGATGGAAGGATCAAGTAGAAATTGAAGGAGCTTATGATAAGATGACTACTTCTCTAAAGGGTCAACCATCAAGTCTGCAAGAAAACACTCAGGAGGTAAACATTGAACAGATCTTGAAAGGTATTCATCACAAGGTTAGTCTATATGAACTTATAAGGATGGATTCAAAAATAAGAAGTGACTTACTAAAGATTATACACTCTGCTCACTTAGTCCAATCACCTAGTATAGATGGATTCATGGTTGACTTTCCCCCTGCACCCTTAGCAGACTACCAAAGTTCAAGATTATCAGTTTGTATAAAGGATGAAGCTCTTACAGGTGTGATCATAGATGGAGGCTCTGGTATCAATTTGATGCCAGATTTTACAATGAAGAAGCTAAATTTGAACCCCACCAAAATGGCACCATTTACAGTTACACTAGCAGATCAACATCGGGTTGCGCCTCTTGGCATTATTGAAAAGGTACGGATGATAGTACAGGGTTGCCACTTTGTGTTGGATTTTGTTGTTATTGCACTTCCACAGGAGACTTCCTATCCTTTGCTCCTGGGGAGACCTTGGCTGAGACAAGCAAAAGCTTTGCAAGATTGGGGGAAAAATAAACTATGGATTTCGACAAGCACCAATAGCCAACTGCAACTACACTTGGAAGAAGGATTTGATTCAGGAAAAACCACTGGATATACTGTGGATACTCAGGTAATGCCCTCTCTACCCCAAGAAGATGATACATTGTTAAATTGGATGATGGGAAGTGCAGAATGTTGCACAGTGGAGATCAATGAAATTGAGGAAGAAGTTGCAGATAAGAAAATTACAGAAAAGGGCAATGAAGACCACAAGGTGTTGGAGAATGAGCAATTGAAGGAAAATACAAGCTTTGAGGAGGCAACCAATATAAAAGTATCAGAGAGGGAAGATTATGAACATAAGAGCAGAGAAGATCTTCCTTTTGCAGATATACCTCAAGGATGGATGAAAGAACAGGTTGCAGAATATAAATTAAAATCCGCTCCTGCATATAGTGGAGATGATTTCTCAAGCAAGACCAGTCCTGAAACATTGGTTCAAGAAGTAAATTTGGGGGATGAAGAGAACCCTCAAATGGTCCATTTGGCATCCTGGTTGTGGCATTATCCTCTCTTGCTACAGAAGGTAACTTCTTTGCTTTTTACTTATAAAAGTGTCTTCGCATGGTCCTACAAAGATCTAACAGGGATACCAGAAGAGCTTGGGTTACATCGGATACCCTTAGTTGAGGGAGCCGCGCCTGTAAGAAGTAGACCATATCGACTCAATCCGAAGTATGCAGAGGCAGTAAAAGCAGAGATTACAAAACTAGAAGAAGCAGGTATAATTGTTCCAGTAGAACATTCTAGGTGGCTTTCCTCTATGGTTATTGTGCACAAGAAAAATAGTGGAAAAATAAGAGTATGTGTTGATTTCCGTGCTTTGAATAAAGTGACTATCCAAGATGGATTTCCTCAGCCCTTCACAGAGCAAGTGCTTGAGGAAGTAGCTGGTCACACTTTGTATAGTTTCTTAGATGGTTTTAGTGGCTACAACTAGATAGTAATTCGCCCTGATGATAGGGACAAAACAGCCTTTGTTACTCCATGGGGCACTTATGTCTATACTCGTATGGCTTTTGGTTTGAAGAATGGTTGTAGCACCCCTCCTCCTTTCTCTCTCTCTCCACCCCGTCACCCCATCCCGCCACACCACCCCACTTTCCCATCCCGCCACCCCATCCTCCCACCCCACCCCACTTCCCCATCCCGCCACCCCACCCCGCACCACCACCCCACCACCTCACCCCACTACGCCCCTCTCTCTCTCTCTCTCTCTCTCTCTCTCTCTCTCTCTCTCTCTCTCTCTCTCTCTCTCTCTCTCTCTCTCTCTCTCTCTCTCTCTCTCTCTCTCTCTCTCTCTCTCTCTCTCTCTCTCTCTCTCTCTCTCTCTCTCTCTCTCTCTCTCTCTCTCTCTCTCTCTCCCCACCCCGCCACCCCACCCCGCACCCCCACTTCCCTCCCCCATCTCACCCCGCGCACCAGCCACCCCCCCTGGCCTATCACGTGTACACCCTCTCTCTCTCTCTCTCTCTCTCTCTCTCTCTCTCTCTCTCTCTCTCTCTCTCTCTCTCTCTCTCTCTCTCTCTCTCTCTCTCTCTCTCTCTCTCTCTCTCTCTCTCTCTCTCTCTCTCTCTCTCCCCACCCCGCCACCCCACCCCGCACCCCCACTTCCCTCCCCCATCTCACCCCGCACACCCGCCACCCCCCCGCCCCCTCACGTGCACTCCCTTTCTCTCTCTCTCTCTCTCTCTCTCTCTCTCTCTCTCTCTCTCTCTCTCTCTCTCTCTCTCTCTCTCTCTCTCTCTCTCTCTCTCTCTCTCTCTCTCTCTCTCTCTCTCTCTCTCTCTCTCTCTCTCTCTCTCTCTCTCTCTCTCTCTCCCCACCCTGCCACCCCACCTCGCACCCCCACTTCCCTCCCCCATCTCACCCCGCACACCCGCCACCCCCCCCCGCCCCCTCACGTGCACTCCCCTCTCTCTCTCTCTCTCTCTCTCTCTCTCTCTCTCTCTCTCTCTCTCTCTCTCTCTCTCTCTCTCTCTCTCTCTCTCTCTCTCTCTCTCTCTCTCTCTCTCTCTCTCTCTCTCTCTCTCTCTCTCTCTCTCTCTCTCTCCCCACCCTACCACCCCACCCCGCACCCCCACTTCTCTCCCCCATCTCACCCCGCGCACCAGCCACCCCCCCCCCGCCCCCTCACGTGTACACCCCCCCTTCTCTCTCTCTCTCTCTCTCTCTCTCTCTCTCTCTCTCTCTCTCTCTCTCTCTCTCTCTCTCTCTCTCTCTCTCTCTCTCTCTCTCTCTCTCTCTCTCTCTCTCTCTCTCTCTCTCTCTCTCTCTCTCTCTCTCTCTCTCTCTCTCTCTCTCTCTCTCTCTCTCTCTCTCTCTCTCTCTCTCTCTCTCTCTCTCTCTCTCTCTCTCTCTCTCTCTCTCTCTCTCTCTCTCTCTCTCTCTCTCTCTCTCTCTCTCTCTCTCTCTCTCTCTCTCTCTCTCTCTCTCTCTCTCTCTCTCTCTCTCTCTCTCTCTCTCTCTCTCTCTCTCCCCACCCCGCACCCCCACTTCCCTCCCCCATCTCACCCCGCACACCCGCCACCCCCCCGCCCCCTCACGTGCACTCCCTCTCACTCCTCTCTCTCTCTCTCTCTCTCTCTCTCTCTCTCTCTCTCTCTCTCTCTCTCTCTCTCTCTCTCTCTCTCTCTCTCTCTCTCTCTCTCTCTCTCTCTCTCTCTCTCTCTCTCTCTCTCTCTCCCCACCCCGCCACCCCACCCCGCACCCCCACTTCCCTCCCCCATCTCACCCCGCGCACCAGCCACCCTCCCGCCCCCTCACGTGTACACCCCCCCTTCTCTCTCTCTTTCTCTCTCTCTCTTTCTCTCTCTCTCTCTCTCTCTCTCTCTCTCTCTCTCTCTCTCTCTCTCTCTCTCTCTCTCTCTCTCTCTCTCTCTCTCTCTCTCTCTCCCCCCACCCTGCCACCCCACCCCGCACCCCCACCCCACCCCGCCACCCCACCCCACTCCCCCATCTCACCCCGCGCACCTGCCACCCCCCGCCCCTCGTGCGCACACACTACCCCCCCGCCCCCGCTCACTCCCATACATTCCACCCCCTCACTCTCTACCTCTCTCTCATACATGCATGCGCACGCTCACAGGCATGCACACACCCGCACAATCACTCATTCATACATACACACATGCGCACTCACACATACTTACACACATACAACACACCCATACATATACACACACACACCCCCACACGCACACACACTCACATACACACACACACACTTCTACACACACACACACACTCCCCACACACACGCTTCTACACACACACACACGCACACACGCTTCTACACACACCCACACGCACCTCCTCTCATCAGTCATCGAGAAGTTCACATTTTAGAGACGATGAAGATATTGAGGTAGGGCCTCCCGCATTCTGGGATTTGCAACACCTGAAGGCTGCAGCAATGAGAATCAGTGATCCAGTGATCCAGTTCGGGACTTAATCATCAATGTCGGCAGAACATGGCAGAATTGTTTTGACAATCAGTGGAAACAAAATCCTCAAACTCAACAGGATATGGTATCCGAACAGGTTACGGTTGAAGATGAAAAGTGGATTGGGAGCGGTGGAAGGAGCATTTTATTCAAGTCGAAGACCAAGAGAAGCTTGCATCTACACTGAAGTTTCAGTTAGACAGTGCCATCGAGGAAGAAGATTTCAAGGTAGCCGCACGCTTGAAGGAATCGCTTAAAGTAGTGGAGGCACAAGATCAAGTCTCTAAAGTTCTGAGTGAGCTGAAGATGGCCCTGGAAGTTCGACAAAAAGTGAAAATGATCTTTATGGTCGCATCATTAACATAAGTTCTTCGTTTGGGAGATTTGTGGCAAGGGGATATTCTGCCAGACATTTGGCATCTGCATCTACTAGCGCACCATTATTTGAAGTTTTCATTAGGAAGGACCCTCAAGGCTATCATCAGCAAGTAGTATGTTTGCAACGTGGTGGTACTGGAGATAATATGGCGTGTGCTCCTACATCAATCGATGTAAACATTGTAGATAAAAACACATTAGCCGAGGATGGAAATGTATGAAGATAAAGCCTCAAGGAGGAAGTCACGAGATGGTTCAAATTGCCAATCAAAAGAGTCAAAGAATGAAATGACTGCACACTGGCAAGGTTGTCATAGGGTATGGGATAAAAGTGTGCAAGGTAAAAAGTGGAAGCTGAGATAAAGATTTTTGCCACCAACCATTCACGGCGACTACCTATTTTTGTGGACCCAATTCAAATCAAGGGAATATTTGACCTACCCCCTAATTTTGGGAGACCTATTGAGGCCTATAAAAACAATGGATTTGTGCTCATTTGGGGAACATTTTTTTAGAGTTACATTGACGCGTGTATACGGGCAGAAGTTCTCTCTTGCACTTGGTGGTTTCAAGCCTATTGTAGGAGCTACTCTGTAGTGTGGATACAGAGGGTAGGCTCCTCAGTAGAGGGCTATGAGCACTATAGTGTAAGAGAGTGTCATGGATTTTCTTTCTTTTCTGTGAGACACTATTGGTGTTAAGCTCTATTCTCTTGAGCAATTCCTTTAGCATTTGTATTGATCTGTATTTATCAGCATAGAGTGCCACGAAGCTCTGAGCATTAGTTTTTGAGCATTTCCTTGACAAATCTTGTAATCATCTGAATCGAATCAAGAAGTGTATGGTCTTCCTTGGTCAATTGTTGTCCATATTTTCTGAAATATTCCACTCTGTGCAATCCGTGTTATCTACCTGCTCACAGAAATGTTAAAGGGTATACTTCCCTAAAGAGAACCCCCCTTGAGTAGGTGATGTACTGGACGTGCTTAGTATTCATTCTCTACTTTTGTTAAAAGCGGAAACCCCAGTACCTCCTCTACAGCTCCCAAACAAAATGTGACTGATTTTGTCACAAAGCTCAAGGACATAGCGGATCAGTTGGGAAGCATTGGAGAGGTAATAGATGAAGAGCAAATTGTAAGGCAGGTCATCAATGGCTTGAAGGTAGATGATAAGTGGGAAGCATTCACCACAGCTATGGATTTGTACATGGACATGCATGTACCTGATTTCAACACACTCATTGGACAACTACTTACTCAAGAGGCAAAGCTTATCAAAAATGGAGAAAGCTCTAAAGGTAATCAATCTTCAGCTTTATACACGGATAAAAGCAAGTCTAAAGATAACAAAGGAAAGGCAAAGAAAGTGGATGATGAAGCAGGTACATATCAAGCTAACTATGCAGGTAGAGGAAGACATGGCAGAGGTAGAGGAAGAGGAGGTAGACAAGGCAGGGGGAGATCCCAAGACTCCAACTCATGTTCTATTTGTGGATTAACTAATCATACAATTGAAAATTGCTTTAGGAATTCCAGGAATCAAAGAGGCAGACGATACAATAGAGGAAGTTATGGCTACTCAAGAGGAAGGTTCAACAACTACCATGGTAACTACAACAACTATATTCATTCAAACTATCAAGGAGGCTACAAAGGAAGGGGAGACTACAATAACTACACAGAAGACTCAAACAAAGAGGATTCATTATTGATCATGAACATGGCTATGCCACAAGGTAAATCTGATGAGCATGTTTTCTACATAGATTCAGGCTGTTCAAATCATGTGGCAGGAAATGTGGCACTCCTATCAGATTTAGAAGATCCAAGGAATAAGCATGAGGTACAAAAGGAGATGATACAAAACATCATGTGGAGAAAATAGGCAATGTCAAAGCACCTGATGGAAACATCAACCTACTCAGTAAGGTACTCTATGTCCCTACCATTACAAAGAATTTGATAAGTGTTGGGCAGATACTAGAGAAAGGGTTGCAAGTCAGGTTCACAAAAGTAGGAGCATTTGTTGAAGATCCAAGTCAAGGATTCAAAAGAATTGCAAAAGGTGAAAAGACAGGTAGATTGTTCACATTTGAATTACAGGACACTAGAAACATTGCTCTCTTTAATTATGGTAGTTAGACACTCACAGAATTGGAAGTATGGCACAAAAGGTTAGCACATATTGGTGAAAGGTCATTAAAGCAAATCTGCAGGGACCAAAGTGTACTTGGACTTCCTAATTTGTCAAAACAACATATGATTTATAAGTGTAGTGCATGTCAATTTGGAAAGTCTCACAGGTTACCATTCATGAAGAAAGGTTATATGCATGAAGATCTCTTGGAGTTGGTTCATACAGATGTATGGGGACCTAGCAAGGAAGCTTCAATATCTAGATCAAGGTATTATGTTTCCTTTAGTGATGATTGCAGCAGATGGACTATCCTATTCTTTATGAAACACAAAGATGAAGTTTTTTCATGTTTCAAAAGATATTTGGCTCTTGTGGAGAATCAAACAGGTAAATCACTAAAAAGGCTAAGGTCAGATGGAGGGGGAGAATATTTCTCCCATGAGTTTGATTCTTTTCTTCAAGAAAGAGGAATCAAAAGAGAGGTAACTACAAGGTACACTCCTGAGCAAAATGGAGTGGCAGAAAGGAGGAATAGGACAATTGTTGAAGCTGCAAGGTCTATGTTAAATGAAAAGCATTTACCTAATTACTTATGGGCTGAGGCTGTATCTACAGCCACTTACTTGATTAACAGGTTGCCTTCAAAATCCCTTGATGAGATGACTCCATATGAGGCTTGGAATGGAAGAAGACCAAGCTTAGATCATTGTAAAATTTTTGGATGTATTGCTTTTGCTCATGTTCCTTCACAGGTTAGAGGCAAGATGGATCCAAAGGCAGAAAGGTGTGTATTTATTGGATATGACAACAATCAAAAGGGCTACAGGTTATACAACCCTACCAACAAAGGATTCTTGGTAAGCAGAGATGTAGTTTTTTATGAGAACAATTCATGGTATGAAGATTCATGCAGGAAGATCAATTTACCATATGATCTTGAAGAAGATTTTCCAAAGCTTGGTAGAGAACAATCAAAGATTGAAGAACAAGACACCTCAGAGGATGATGAAGAATCTCACATGGAAAAGATCAAAGCATGGAAGTCTAAAGGTAAAGCAAAATTGCAGGAACTTGGACATGAAGCAGAATCATCACATCATGGCCTAAGAAGATCTATGAGGGAAAAGAAAAAACCAGAAAGGTATGGGTTTGACACCTCATTAGTAACTAAACATTCTATCTACATAGCACATGACATAAACCAAGAGGAGCCATCATCATTTGAAGAGGCCAAAGCAAAAACACAATGGAAGCATGCAATGAAGGAAGAGATTGAAGCACTTGAGGAAAAAAACACTTGGGATTTGGTGCCCAAGACTTCATCCATGAAGGTAATAGGCTCAAGATGGGTCTATAAACTCAAGAAGAATTCTGATGGTTCAATTAACAGGTATAAGGCAAGGCTTGTGGCAAAAGGCTTTGCACAAACTCAGGGAATTGATTATGAGGAGACTTTCTCTCCTGTGGCAAAGATGCCTACTATTAGGGTTTTGCTTAGTATTGCCTCTTCCAAGAATTGGAAGATACTTCAACTAGATGTAAAGAATGCATTCTTGAATGGTTGGATAACAGAAGAGGTATATATGGCACAACCACCTGGTTTTGAGAATCAAGTTTATCCTGATTATGTGTGTAAACTTAACAAAGCATTGTATGGTCTCAAGCAAGCTTCAAGAGCTTGGAATTTCAGGCTTGTTTCATTCTTGCAGGACAAAGGCTTTCAACCAAGCAAGGTAGATCCTTCACTCTTTATTAAAAAGAGTAATTCTGAGGTCATCTATCTATGTGTATATGTAGATGATATTATATTGACAGGAAATGATGCAGATGGTATGAAGAAGATCAAAGATCAGATGAGAGAAGAGTTCAAGATAAGTGATTTGGGTTCACTTACCTACTTCCTAGGTTTGGAAGTTGTCTACAAAGATCATGGTTTGTTTCTCACTCAAAGGAAGTACATTAAGGACATGTTGGCAAAATTCAAGATGCAAGATTGTAAGATTGCAGGTACTCCAATGGAGGTCAATCACAAATTGAGCTCACATGAAGGTGAACTCATAGAGGACATCACATCATATCAAAGTCTAGTGGGTAGTCTCAACTATGCCACATTGACAAGAGTAGATATATGTTACAGTGTGAGTGTGCTAAGCCAATTTATGCACACACCAAGGAAACCACATATGGATGCTGCCAAAAGGATTCTCAAGTATCTCAAAGGAACCATAAATGAAGGAATTTATTATCCTTATGTATCTGATTTAGGTTTGAAGCTATTTGCTGATGCAGATTGGGCTGGCTCCAAGGAAGATAGAAGGAGCACTTCAGGTTATCTTACCTTTGCAGGTTCAAAGCTTATTTCATGGTCATCCAAGAAGCAACCCACAGTTGCTCTCTCTTCTACTGAAGCTGAATATAGAGGTCTTGCCATAGCTACACAAGAAGCTATGTGGATGAAGACATTGTTCAAAGATCTTGGATTGGAGTTTGGAACTCCAACTATTTTTGGTGACAATATGAGTTCTATTCATTTGGCTGCTAATCCTATTTTTCATGCAAGGACTAAACATATTGAAGTTCATTATCACTATGTACGAGAGAAGGTTCTAAGCAAAGAGATTCAAATATCATATGTGTCCACTCATCAACAATGTGAAGATATTCTAACCAAAGCATTGGTTGGTACAAAGCTTTGCAAATTCAAGGCTATGATAGGTTTGCAGGTAATCTTGGAAGATTGAAGACCTCAAGCATACTTGGCTTGAGGGGGAGCTGTTGGAGCAAGTCTATGACAAGCTTAAGTATTGGCTTGAGTCTCACAAAGTCTTAGAAGAATCTTTAAAAAGAAGACTATGTAAAGTTCACTTGTGAACTACCTCTTGTAACTTTTGAAGAGTTTACTTAATGTAAAAGTAAGATAATCTTAAGTGGTTGAGTCCACTTGATCAAGAATGGAAAGAGGAGCCACGAATTTGTGATTTGTGGTAGGTAGAGAATCAAATCAATCATTGATTGATTGGAGAGTGATTAAGGGAAGTTAGCCTCCCAAACTCAACTATAAATAGATGGCAGTTTTAGTCGTGGTTAGAGAGACCTATGTGAAGACCTCCAAGAGCTGAGCTTTATGCCATATCAAGGTGTGATTACAAGGCACACATATGTATCAGTAAGTCATTGTATTGTACAAGAAATATACTTTCATTTTCATGATTATTTGGTTTCATCTTTCCATGTTCTTGTGAAGTGTACTACTCACTACCATTACTCTCAGTTTTCTCAGTCAGCTTGCAGAGATGTTTTCTCTGAGCTTGGTGCATCAGTTTCAGTGATTTAACTTGTTAAAGTTAGCTCTAT
>CM035407.1:45027063-45034563 GCA_020310875.1 Ceratopteris richardii | reverse complement strand
GTTCGTCGGTGCCGATAAAGCTGGGCTCTTAGGTTATTGTCAACGATTATCTACACATTCAACTGTCATTATTAAGTATTCGATTCAACAATATCAACTAAATCATACAAGGTTGGTCACTTTTGAAAGCACAATCATATCTTTATAAGAAAAGCTTGCAGAGCTTGAAAATCATATGGAAGAAAAGGAGAGAACAATTGAGAAATTAAAAAACACTGTCCAACACTTGAGAGAGACTCCACTTGGGATGCGACGTAGGAGATGATCATTAACATCCTTTGACTCTCTTTCAATTGGTGGTGGAGCATGCAAACGAGGAGTTTTTGCGATAAGGTTTGGCTTGTATTTGTTTCTCTTTTTGGAAGACTTATATATATATATATATATATATATATATATATTTCTCTTGTTATGTAGGTCATTCGTTGAAGATGTTAGTGCATCATCAACAACAAAGGATCAATTCAAGTTATTAAATTCTTGTTTGACCAACAAGCAGGTGGTTAGTATTTTGGAGTCACGGATAGGAAACCTTATCAAGAAGCAAGTGATTAAAGATTGCACAAAAAAGTTACAAGATATTATCACTCCTAGAGACGTGCAGATGGTATGTGATGAAGTAAGAATTAGTACTAAAGGATACAGTGCATTGTACAACCTTTTGAAGCATTCATTACAAAGAGAAGGTATTTTGCAGAATATGTTTTCATCTCCTTACAAGGTATCGCTAAAGAAGTCAATGTCCAATGAAGATATAACTAGTATTCTTGGAAACTACTTATATATAGAGGATATTATGCCTATGTCTATTTATCATTTATCTACATCCAAAAAAGAGTTGAAAAGCGCTGCTCGAAATGGATTTCCTTACACAAAGTACAACAACATATTCGTGGATTTGGAGAGGCTTCAACAGGCAATGGTTCGATTTTACAAATCTACCATACCAAGTATGTGCACTATTGTTACTTTGATATACATTGTATTTTGATGTTATAAAAATTTTGCTAATTTATGCAGATTGTAATACCAAATTACAGTTTATATTGAAGTTAGATGAATGCCAGATCATAAAGGGATGACGAATGGAGAGATTGAGTAACTCTAGCTCTAACTCTACATATAGTGTTCAATTCGAGAAAGAAATATGGTGGTTAGGTGCTATTGAAGTACCTACAGAATCCAATGATGTTCTTTCATGGATTTTTAGTAGGAACCCATGGATCACTAAAGTAATAGTTTCTCAAATTCATGGTGCAAAGCTCCACATAGAAACCTTTGGTGATTTTGAGATAGATTAGCACTTGGGTGGGGATTTAAAAACTATCAAATGCATGTTAGGTTGCAAGCAAGGTGCATCTGCTCGTTATCCATGTCCATTTTGTACTCGAGGCTACAAAGTAACAAAGGGACAACAAAAAGTACTATCTAGCTTAGATGAATACATAGATGCACCTACTTCCACGGAATGGGATAGACCTTTGTTAAGGTGTCCAATGTTAGAAATACCTAACCGTGACACATTAGATAAAGATTGGAATCCCATTATTCCATTTCCATTAGTTAATGTTCACGTTTGCACATTGCATGCTTTCATGAGAATATTTGATAGATTATTGAAGCTCCATATAGAATATGCATTCTCCATGAAGCCAATTGATAAATCTGTACAAGCAATCAAAAAATTGGAAGAGTTGCTTAATTCGATTGGTTGTCATGGTGGTAATGTAGCTCTAGTTGTCAAAAAACCTGATGAATCGCAAAATAGTTTGCAACAACTGTTAATGACAGGGAAGAAGGCAAGGGAGCTATGGAAAGACTTGTGCATGATCACCACTGATAATGATTCTCAAATTGACCTTAGTAATAGGCAAAAGAAGGTTTGGTCATGCTTAGATAGTTGGTAGGCTTAATGAGTCTTAATAGCTCCAACAAAAATGGTCCTCAGTTGTTTCAAGATACATTAATGGAGTTTGCAAAGTGTTTCATCCTATCTTGGGGAGAGAGCAATATTACACATTACATTGTAAGTTTTCTTATTTTTTCAATTTTCTTGTTGGTAAGATTGTGTTATATGTACTTATATCATTTCAGCATATTTTATTTGCACATGGAGCATTTTTTATGCATCGATATGGTTCATTGGAGATTTTTCGTACACAAGGAATGGAGAAGTCACATTACAAGGCTAGAGGTGTTTACTTCAAGAACACACGACATGGTGGTGGTGCAATGCAATCAAACTATATGGAAGAGATGTTTAATTGGTTTTATCGTACTGCATTTTCAAGGACATATGCAATGGAACGAGCCAAGGAGTCGAAAGTTGCAAAACTTGCAAGATTTAATCAACACAACTTAGCTAGTGAAAAATGGAAGTCATCATTGGGACCTTTACGTCATGCTCAATGGCCGGCTACAAGAACACGACAGGGTTCATCATGGAAGTGAAGTCATTTAATACATTCATGGCATTTTCTGAATAATTCATAAGGTTTGTTACACACTAATCTCTTGTTTGCAATTTTTTAAGGTATTTTTTAATTTTTAAACTATTTTTTGTCCATTCAGATGTGAACGGAACCTTTTTAAGTGAAACATTATAAAAGGAGACTCATTGTCTCATTTCAACATTCTAGCACTATAGAGGATGGCACGAACAAAGGAAACTGCAAGGAAGGATCCCATTAACTTTCCTACCTATGTGCAAGGCACTTAGAAGCCACCATGGATGAATCACCACAAAAGACGACGTAGTGTCTCACGCTCTGCATCCCATCGCGAAACAGGTGGTGGTCATACCTCTGGGAGTGAACAGTTGCATGAATAAGTGGAACATGGGCAATCCAGGGAAGAGGCCGTAAATCAACCCCAATCACCACCATCATCATATGATGAGCCTCCATCACCAAAGAGACCAACAAAGACAAGGGTGAAGAAGCATGCTCACAAACAGGTAGTTTCTGATGATGATTTTGATGAATCGCATGAGGATGTGTCTCAACAACGTTCACAATCAAGTGAGGAGAGTCAAATATTGCCACCATGGGGTAATGAAGAAATACCTACAAATCATAGGGTTACTGTAGCGGGAAAGACACTACCATCAAATCAGGGGGCCATACCCAATGATCAAGAGAGGGGGCAAAGCCAGCAACAACATCCTGAACAAGGAGAAAGCTCAAGACGCGTGCAATGGAAGAAGAAAGTTTTTCAACCCCGTCGTAGACCACCCCAACCAAGACCACAAGAAAATGTCCAACGAAGACCACCACCACCAGAAACTAGAGCACCACAACGAAGAAGAAGATATACGAAGGCATTTGTAGACATAAGGCACTATCAAAAGACAGCTGAGCTTCTGATACCTAGAAGACCCTTTGCAAGGGTGATCAAAGAAGAGTTACAAAGGTATTGTGCAGCGTTAAGGATCCAAGCTCTAGTTTTAGAAGCTTTACAAGAGACAGCTGAAGCATTTTTTATATCAATGCTAGAGGATTCCAACCTATGCACCATCCATGCTAAGCGAGTCACTATACAACCAAAGGACATACAGTTAGCTAGGAGAATTAGGGATGATTGTAGCTAAGTTTTGTAACTATCTCTACAGACAAGAGATTTTTTGTAAATATTGCCATTTTCAATGAAACATTAGCACTTTTCCTCTATTTCCTTTATAATCTCATTATTTAGAATGAAACATGAGGAGTCATTTTACATTTCCATGTGTTTTCTTGTGATAATCTATTTCCATGTGTTTTCTTGTGATAATCTCTCATATATCAGTGATTGTTTTCTTATCTTGTCATTTTGATCTAGTGATAATATCCATCTAGTGAAATTCCTTTCTCATTTAAGGTCATGTAGGGCATTGGGAGGCCAAATAAAGCCCTGCCATAGAAAAAAAAGAGAAGGCCTTGCAAAACGTTTGTAGGGCCTTCTCCCGCGTTTCTGTGGCAGGGCTTTATTTGGCCTCCCAATGTCCTACAAGACCTCAAATGTGAGTAAGAAGGTCCAAAAGAATGAGAGTAAAGAAGGATCATGAGGAGTAAAGCTAGTTCATGAGGAGTGAATATGAACAAATTTTGACCTCCCTATACCTTTGAAACATATGAGCAGAGCATTTTGAAACTTAGAACATTTGCATTCTTGAAAATATCCATCTAGTGAAGTTTCACTCTCATGTAAGGTCGCCTAGGTAATTTGCATTCTTGATAATATCCATCTAGTGAAATTTCTCTCATTTAAGGTCATGTAGGGCATTGGGAGGCCAAATAAGGCCCTGCCACAGAAACGCGGGAGAAGGCCCTACAAACGTTTTGCAGGGCCTTCTCCCACGTTTCTGTGGCAGGGCTTTATTTGGCCTCCCAATGCCCTACAAGACCTTAAATGAGAGAAAGATAATATACTAAAAAAGAAATACTTGAGACAATTATAAATAAAGAAAAGTGAAAATTTGATATTAATTCAATTGTTTACATCAATTGGCTTTGAGTTTCTCAATGACTCTCTTTCGACGCTCCAAAGCCATGGGTAGGGTGTAAGTCAAAATTGAGGTTGTTATTTCATCAACATTTCTAACTCCTAGACCTAGAGATATACCTATTTGACCTAAGACCTTTCCACGGAAGTTGGAACCTAAGGTTGTAGTTACAAGGGATTTCTTAACTAAAAAGATACAATTACTCCCCTGTGTAATGGTTGATAAACAAAGAGATTTACTTAAGGCCTTTAGACACCATGTCATGAAGTGGCCCTGCGGATTGAACTCTTTATGGATAATTACAAAATGTTCTTTGGGAAGTTTCCCAATGTAGTTTGCAAGGGATGAGCTACCTCCACGAGCCACTCAATCATCTCCACTCCTTGCTGCAAACTTGTCGACTTCAATCACCTCCTGCACAAAGTTTTATGATTAGTAGCTGCATGTGTTTGTAAGAATGAATGACATGAATTGAAGATACTTACATCTTGAACTCTATCTTCTTCTTCTCCTCTCTCTTGAAGATGTAAATTAATGCTGGAGTGGGACATCCCACTCTGCTCGATTACTGGTGAGGTGGGAACTTCTAATTCCAATATCCTTTCTTATGCATTACTAAATTGTTCTTCAGTGATATATTGATGTTCACTTGTAAGTAAGTCATTGCAAACCAATTTTATTGTGTCGGCCACTGAGTCACCAAATAGCAAACACTTTTTCTCCAACAAGTCAGAGGTACTATCCAAAGGACACTCTGACAAAGTACAAAACAAACTTAGGCATTCATCTAGCCATAGCCCAAATGCCTTCTCTACATCACGTAAAAACAAATATTCTTGTCCCTCGACAAGAACCACTGAAAAAGTTTCAATCTCCACCTCTGGAATAGTTGCTTCTGGCTCCGAAGAGGTGGATGGCTTAGGCACTTCTTTCAACTTATCATCTACACCAAGAGGATAAGTTTGCTCAATAGCTTCTCTCTCTAATAGGAGATTCAAGGGTTCTTGAGGTGGTTCCTTTTTATCCTCGACAAAACCACCTGTAAGAAGATGAGGGATCTCATGAGGAATTGGTTCTCGTTCCTCATTCACAAAGAAAATTGTGACAGCAATGAATGAAAGATATTTTGCACCCATCTTGTGTTTCCTATTCAATCTCTTTATAAGTGGCACAGTTTCATCAAGAAGGTGCCCTGCTTCCTCTGCAATTACCTGGAACCGTTTCAATCATTTTGCAAATGCCTCATCACCTTTGTGAATGTAGGTGAGAAGGTCACATGGAACCCAGGTTCCATCATATGGTGGTATTTTGATGGAGAAACGCAATATATGAACTTTCATATATTGAAGTAGCTCCTCCAAAGCATCGGCATTCATTTGCACGATTCCATGGAGGTCAGGAACCTTGGAGAGAAGATCATATAGATCATGTTGACCTTTATAATCTGAATCCTCCAAAAATTCTAGAAACTTGTGGCGTGCACTCTTAGTAGGTATAGAGGTGGAAGCCATAGCTTGCAAATGCAGACTGCTCTAACACTCAATGTAGTTGCAAAAGTGAGAAATGAGGAGAGGACTCCTATTTATAACTTTTCTAGAATTTTTAAGTGATGGGTCCCACTTTTCATAGAAGTGACTTTTCCTTAAATTAAAACATAAGAGTCTTGGAAAGGAAAACTTTGACATTTGAGATCACATCAAAGAAAATAAACAATAAGAATGCTCTTTCAAGAAAAACCTTGAGAATGTACAAGTACAAGTAGAATGTGGCCAAAATATCCTTGAAGCAAATGTGAAAAATTTTTCATTGCAAAAATAGGTTTGTTTACACGTTTCACAGTATCTTTACAAAAAAGAGTTATGACAATGAAATTTCAGTTCCATCCATGCTCCAATCTGCAAGAACCTTGATTTTGTCTTCCAATCTGTGGACATTTCATAAAAGAGTAAAACATTTTCAAATCATGAACAATAGTGATAGAATAATATATATATATATATATATATATATATATATATATATATATATATATATATATATATATATATATATATATATATATATATATATATATATATATATGTGTGTGTGTGTGTGTGTGTGTATATGGAATACAACTCTTACCTTATTCCCTCGTATTCGAAATTTGAAATCATGAAGATCATCATATCCCATGATAAGTAAGTGCTCTCTTAACTTGGCCAAGCTCCAATGTTGATTAACTAAAACCACCTCCATATCATTGTTTGGTAACTTCACATCAATTTCAAATGAAGCTAAAGATCCCTCCGAGCTATGCAAAGGTATCCACTCTCCTAGTTTACACATCCAATGATCATAATAAAATCTGATGTACAATGAGGTGTGCTGTTTTAAATAAAAAAACCCTATACCTGTGTCACCAATTCTACAACGATATCTATCCCCTTTTGACAATCCTTCTACATAACCCCAGTTTTCCCCTAACAATCCTTCTACTGCTTCGTATGTAATATCTTTACATAGGAACATTGTAGGAGTTTCTACAAAAGGAATGCCTTGAAATATGAAAACAAAGCAATGGATTGGTAGAGTCCAATGAAGACCTATTGATCTAGACACTCGTGTGAATTTCAAAGAGTTATGTATGTCCATCACCATCTTACGCTTGAAAGATGATATGGACCAAAAATCAGGTTTTGGCCACTCTAAACTAAGAAGAGAGTCAACTTTGATAATCTCCAACCTTCCATATTCACCATATGTGGAAGGAACAATGTACTTCTGAGTGTAAAAGAAGATCCTTTCACGAATAAGTTTAGTAGGAGGTACATCTGGAAACAGTTATGCCCCAATGTCTGCATGTAATGCTTTGAAAGTTCTTGTAAGACTATGAAGTGGTTGCTCTTCCACTAAACTAGAAGGAAATATGACTGTAGCAATGAAAAACATATGAGATGAGTAATTAAGACATTTAACACCATGAAGCATTGAAAAAATAGAGATACTCACAATGGATTGGATATCTAATTCTATTG
>CM035407.1:44934563-45022063 GCA_020310875.1 Ceratopteris richardii | reverse complement strand
AAATAAAGAAGATCTAAAGGTATTTACATTGACTCTGGATGTTCTAATCATTTGTCAGGAAACATAGAATTGATGTTGAAATTGGAAAAAGGCATTTCTAGTCATACAGTACAAAGAGGTGATAATACAAGACATAGTGTACATTCAATTGGAAAGTGAAAGGCAAGAATGGATCAGATTTGGTAACCAATATTTTGTATGTTCCCACAATACCTAAAAATTGAATTAGTGTAGGACAGATAGTTAAAAAAGGTTTTCAAGTCAGGTTTACAAATGAAGGAGTATTTGTTGAAGATCCAGAGAATGGATATAATCAGATTGTCTGTGGTAAGGAAGAAGGTAGACTCTTTACTTTAAGAGTGCAAGGAAACATTGGTCAAGCTTTGCTCACAGATGGTGAAGGAGTGATTACAGAAATTGATCTCTGGCATAAGAGATTAGGTCATTTCAATGAAATAGGAATGAAAGCTATGGTTGCTAATCAGTATGTGCTACAATTACCAAATGTGTAGAGTCAGCATATGATTTATAAGTGTGAAGCATTGCAAATGGGTAAAGCATATAGGTTATCATTTTAGAAGAAAGAATTCAAACATGCTTGATTACTAGAGCTCATTCATACAGATGTATGGAGACCAACAAAAGAAGGATCTATCAGTGGCTCAAGGTATTATGTTCTTTTCATTGATGATGCTACAAGATGGATAACTTTGAATGTTTTGAAGGAAAGATCAGAAGTGTCTGGAGCTTTCAAGCATTTTCATGCATATGCAAAGGGAGTCACATGTCAAAAGCTTAAGAGACTCAGGTCTGCTGGAGGGGGAGAATACTTCTCCCAAGAGTTCAATGATTATCTTTCGAATGTAGGTATTAAGAGAGAAATAAGGTTGAGTTTTCTAGAGCTATGCTGAAGGAGAAGAATTATCCAATTTATCTTTGGGCTGAGGCTGTAAATACAGCTACATATCTTATGAATAGATTACCATGTGCAACTCTCAATGGAATGACTCCATATGAAGCTTGGTGGGATAAGAAACCAACACTAGATCATTGAAAAGTGTTTGGATCGATTGCATATGTTTATGTGCCATCATAGCTTAGGCATAAACTTGAACCAAAGGTAGAAAAAAATATGTTCATTGATTATGATGAAAAGTAGATGGGTTATAGGTTGTGGAATCCTCTAACCAAATAATTTCTTGTTTCAAGTGATGTTACATTTGATGAACAGAAAATTTGCTATGCAGATCAAAGTCATACAACTGAAGAATCTGAAGAAGAGGTAAGATGTGAGAAAGGAAAATCAATTGTGTAGGTAAATGAAGATGAAGGCTATATGCAAGCAAGTACATTCAGAAGTGGATTAACAAGAAGGAATGAAGAAGCGCCTATATTTGATGAAGAGGTGTACCCAGACACATATGAAGAATGTGAACCAAGAAGGTCAAGCAGGACTAGATGGCAACCAGAAAGGTATGCTTATGATACTTTTTACATAACTCAAAAGAACTATGCATATATGGTCAAAGATGATAAAGAACCTGAGAACTATGATGAAACAAAAGGTAAGAAGCAATGAAGGAAGAATTTAATGCACTAGAGGAGAAAAAGACATGGGAACTTGTTCCTAAACCAAATGATAAGAAAGCAATTGGAAATAAATGGGTTTATAAAGTGAACAAGCTTGTAGATGGAAGTATAGCCAATACAAAGCTAGACTGGTGGTGAAAGGCTATGCCCAAACCTATGGCATAGATTATGATTAGACATTTAGTCGTCTAGCTAAGATATCAACTATAAGGACAATCATTGCTATTGCAGCTTCAAAAGGATGGACTCTAAGTCAATTGGATATAAAGAATGCATTCTTGAATGGATACATATCAGATGAGGTATACATGGAACAACCTCAAGGGTTTATAGATTCTAGGTATCCAAATTATGTTTGCAGGTTGAGAAGAGCACTCTATGGATTGAAGCAAGATCCAAGAGCATGGAACTATAGACTGGTATCTCAATGATCTTGGATATTAAAGTTCAAAAGCAGATCCAAATCTACTCATCAAAAGAACAGAGGAAGGTACAATCTACATTTGTATTTATGTAGATGATATTATAATCATAGGTACGTCAGATGAAGGAATCAAGGAAGTAAAAAGATTACTTGAGAAAGAGTTGAAGATCAGTGATCTAGGAAAGTTATCATACTTTCTTGGAATGGAAGTTACTTATACAGATCATGGCATATAGTATCACAAGAAAGGTATCTTCTGAATGTATTAAAGAAGTTTGATATGGAAAATTGCAAAGAAGCTTCAACTCCACTTGAAGTTAATCACAAGCTCAGTAAATATGATGGTGCAGAATACAAAGATATGAGGAAGTTTCAATCTCTTCTGGATAGTTTGATTTATGCTACACTAACAAGACCTAATCTTAGTTATGCAGTGGGAGTTTTGTCAAAATTCATGCATTGTCCAAAGGATGTACATTGGATTGCAGGTCAAAGGGTTCTCAAATATATCAAAGGAACTATAAATGAAGGATTATATTATCGTTCCACATCAGGTTTGAAGTTCAGAGCCTATAGTGATTCAGACTGGGCAGGTAATCAAGATGACAAGAGATCAACACATGATATATGATATATATTGGTGATAAGCTTGTAAGTTGGTGTTCAAAGAAACAACATACAGTAGCATTATCATCAACTGAAGCTAAGTACAAAGGACTTGTGGAAGTAGCTAAGGAGGTCATATGAATGCAGATATTATTTAAAAGCTTGGGCATTGATCAACGTATACCTACAATACATGGAGATAATATGAGTTCACTTTATCTTGCACCAAATCCAGTATTTCATGCAAGAAAAAAACACATAGAGATACATTATCATTTCCTAAGAGAAAAGGTAATGGAGAAAGAAATTGAAGTGAAATACATTTCTACAAAAGATCAGATAGCAAACATAATGACAAAGAGCTTGGATGGTGTAAAGACCAACAGATTTAAAAGCATGGCAAAAAGAAGATGATATGAAGAAACAACTAATATCAATTAGTGATTGAGGGGGAGCTGTTGGAGAAACAATCACTAATTAGACATATATTTAAAGGTCACATCTTTAGAAGAAAACTACATGCCTATGTGAAGGGACAAATTCACAAGTGTATTATATTTGTAAAGTTAGTTCACTTTAGTTCTAGAAGTTTTTAAAAAATCACGAGATTGAGAAAATCTACATAAGTTAGTTTGTATCAACTGACGCGATGAGATGAAGAAGTGGAAGAGAGGTAGTTAGAGTGAGAAAAAGTTCATTTGTATGACTTAGTATAGTCGGGCTTCTTTGAGTGAGAAACACCTGTAAACTTCTCAGTTTTTCATAGCTATGAGAAGAAGTAAGTAAAGTTCTATTTATGAGACTCTTTCCATCATCTCCATGCTTGCCTACTCTGTGATGAGTTCAAAAGTTCAAGTTTTCCAAGTAACTCGATGCCTGGCATCGAGTTTATGCTGATAAGTCATTATTTTCATGCTTTGAGTTTTATTTGTTATTGAATCTTCTTAAAACATGAGCTTTGTGAAGCAACTCGATGCCTGACATCGAGTTTCAGCATAAAGTCGATGCCTGACATCGACTTCCCATATAAAAGTGATCTTGATCATATTTGTGTCAAACGCACCTATTTCAGAAACTAAAAAAGTGGCTGAAAAAGCACAAAGTCAATGCCTGACATCTACTTTTGGTTGCAAGTCGATGCTAGCTATCGAATTTTCATTTTTAGATAGTCAGTTTTACTAAAAGAGGTAAAATTTTCAATTTTGGCAGCTCATATAGGGTGATCTTGTGAAGGCCATAAGTTGAGTTCTAGAGATCCATTTCTTGCAAATAATAGCTTGTTGAAAAGTTCTACTCTTCTAGTTTCATCCACAAAACATCTTGAAGAAATAATATCTGTGCTAAGAGAAATAAGCAAAAGAGTGAAGATATGATATTTTAGTGACTAGAAAGTTTTGAAGAAGTAAAGTTCTTAGTTTTGGCTATCATTTCTAGAACTTTGCAGTGGCAATGAGTTGATGGTGACCATAGAGGTTTTCTAGTATCACATTAACTCATTTCTTATGATGTTTCATACATCAACACATGAGTATCTAGTAAAATCATCAACGAATAGAACAAAATATCTGAAACCCTGAATAGAGTCTACTCTTAGAGGTCCATTCACATCTGAATGAATAATCTATAATTTCTTGGTAGTTGTAATATGACCATATTTCTTGAAAGGTAGTTTTTGTATCTTACTTTCAAGACATCCTTCATATATTTCTGAATCATCTGGTAGCTTGAATGCAGGTAAACTCTCAACCATACCTCTCTCTTTGATACTCTTGAGAGCTCCAAAACTAATATATCAAAATCTTTCATGCCATAGCTTCATATCTTTCACCGGTGTCGAAGATTTGACTGCATATGCCTGACTCATTTTTGACAAAACAAAGATCCCTCCTCTATGCTCACCTTGTAAAATACACTTGTCATCTTTGTGTGATAAGATCTTACAAAGATCTCTCTCAAATACAACTTTAGAACCATCACTTAAAAATATAGATATAGATAGCATATTCTTCTTCATTTCAAGTACATATAGAACATCTGAAATCTGAAAATTACCACTATCTCTTGACTTTAGGGTTACTGTACCTATTCCCACAACATCCAAATCATAACAATCTGCAATAGTAACTCTTGTACCTGAAGAATAGGAAAGAGAAGAAAACACATCTCTCCAACCTATCATATGCTTTATAGCACCTGAGTCAAATATCCAAGGACTTGCTCAAAGAACTTGTAAAGCTGCCTGATCAAAAACTACTTCCTCAATGGTGATACATGCATAAGAATCATCTTGAGATTTCTCTTTTTTTATCATCTTCTGCAACAGTACCTGATTCCTTTTTCTTTTCTATTGCAATCCTTTTATAACATGCTGACTTAAAATATCCAGGTTTCTTCCAGTAAAAACATATTACTTCCTTATTCTTAGAAGACTTCTCTTTAGATGTAGTAGATACAGAATCTGAAGTAGAAGATGAGAGGGACTTACTTTCCTTCTTGGATTGCTTTTCCTTCTTATTCTTCTTCTTCTTTTTACCCTTTGATGAAGATAAAAGTGCTTCTTCATTATCTTCCATTCCCTTCAACTGATCTTCATCTTGAAGTAACAAGAATTCTTACTCTTCAAATGTAACCTCTCTATCTCTTGTGGTAAGGATAAGAGTGGTTATAAAAGATCGATATGAAATAGAAAGTGAATTAATCAACGTATTTACCATTTCTTCATCTGATATTGCAACTCCTATATTTAGAGGCTGATCTCTCAAGTCAACGAGTCTCGTAATGTGGGTTTGAATTGACTCACCAGCCTTCATCCTTGTATTTGCTAGTTGTCTCCTCAAGTAAGCTTTCCTAGCAAGATTTCTGCTCTCAAAAAGATTCTCAAGCTTCAACCAAGCTTGTCTAGAACTGTGGCAAGATTTGATGTGTGGTAGAATATGCTTTTTAACACTCATTGCTATGAATGAAAGTGCTAAAGCATCTCTAGCATCCCACCTTGCCTGATCTTCAGTAGGAGGAACTGTAGGTAAAGACCTACCTATGACTATGGATATCGAAGTAGTTATCTCTTCTTTAGTTAGTTCTATAATAGTAGTTTCAGTACCTCTTAAAGTTGTTGTAGCTTCCTCTTTGCCTTTTCATCTAGGTCTTATTAAGGATCCATTGATGATACTTCATAAATCCTTTGTTACTAAAATATTCTTCATCATGAAACTCCACATGGGATAATTAGAAGATCCATCCAACTTGTCTTCAATCCCAATTCTAATCTCACTCATCTTAACTAAGTGTGTATATCATTTATGCTCTGATACCAAGTGTTGGAATTTGGGACCCCAGGATCGTTCCAAACTAAAACATTTTGAGCATACACAACTTAATTAACGAAGATGATATATGAGATAGAGAAAGATAGAGATCTTGAGATAAGATTAGAGAACGTAACCCAAAGCTTCTCACTAGATATCCAAATTACAACATGGGAGTACTACTCAACCATATAAAGTGGTACACTCACTAATGGAAGAATATCCAAGAAGATAATGATACAAAACTTAGATTATGGTGAAATAATCTAAGTGTGTGAAGTGAATGAGCAATGAAGCTAGCCTTATTCTCATAAAATAGTGTAACAAAAATTATAAAAAAATCAACTCTAATTTTGACATTAGGGTAGTGAAACCCTAAAAACAAAATATAAGGTTAACTCACAAAAGATAGTTATCACCACCTTGTAGAAGACTTCTTGCTCCAAGAGATTAGCCTCTCCTTCACCAAATCTCCACCTCCTCAAGAGTGTGTGAACACTCTCTCTTCAAGAAGACCTCCCTCTAGCTTGATGAGTGATATCACATAATGAGCTTGGTCGTTCGTTTATAGTATTGAAAGAAGTTAAACATAAAAGCATGAAGCATACATCGTATGCTACTAAACGCAAAGACTCCTACACGATCATGATAATTGGTTGCCTAAAGATGTAAAAATATTTTCGCAAAAGATATAAAAAATCTCGTAATTTTGCTTTTAAAAAATGTTTGAAATTATTACCCGATTGGCACAATCGGGATTTGAACTCAGATCATATGCATGACATCACTTTATTTTAGCCACGTTGCCCACTAGGCTTTCTTGTAGAAAGTATAAAAGAAACTGTATTAGAGGGACTTCTCAACAGTTTTGGATCATTGTTAGACATTGCTTCCTACATAACTTTGATTTTCCAACATAAGAAACTATGTGATAACTAGGTCATCGAGTACCGAATCTCATATCTTTGGCATGATTTACATGCTGAAATGATATCTTCATCTATGATATTTTTAGGAAAAAACAAAGTATAAACATGAAATCGTAAAGTGATATTACATGAAAATACAATAACCTCAAGCTCTAGATAAAGCTCTTGCACCTTAGGCACAAATTCATTAGTATTTTTTATTTTATGTGACTTCTTTACATGTTAGCAAATTACTTTCATAAATTGGAACACTCTTTTATATAATCGTACTTTATTGACGTGAATAAGATATTTAATGTACAAGAAGCTTTCACAAACAAACTTATTGTAATTGAAAAATATTATGGTAATGGACGAAAAGTAGAGACTAAATCACATTTAAAACATTATGGTAATGGACGGAAAGTAGATACTAAATCACATTTAAAGAGTAACATCTAAATTAGAAAATGTATATTAGAAGTGTAGAAAGTATTCCATTACATTTTAAAATGAAAAACTATAATAAATCCATATATAAATCTTATTAGCTAATAGAAATCCTTACATATATATATATGGGGGATACAAGATTGTCTTGTCCATTTTGAGCATATAGGTTTGATTTTCACAAGGCTCCATGGATATGTCACGAGTTAAATATAGGGTATGATGGTATATTTGATTAAGGGATATTCATATACTATTTTGTAAAGGTGATGGACATATATTCCATGAAGTATTGTTTAAGGATCCATGCAATATAGGTGAAATGGTCTTTCTCAGAAGCTTCACCTCCATTTCACTGGATACTGCAAAAGAAAGGGCACTTTTAGATCATCAACTTCTGCAATACATTGAATTTATTTTTTTAATTACAATAAACACACTCATTCATGTATTTGTACTAGATTTGAGATATGAATCTACATAAGTATGTAACGATAAAAAATTACAAAAATATATTATATAACATAATATGAATCGACATAAGAATGTAATGTTAACAAAATCACTAAAAATATGTTACATAATGTAATGAAAATATTTTCTTTTCATACTAATCAACTGCAAAATTAATGAATCCACATAATAAGTACGTTATATGAATCTACATTAGTATGTAATGAAAGGATTTGCTTTGTACACTAATCAAGTGCAAAATTAAGTTCACTAATAATAGACTTGAGCCTTAAGGTGGCTTCACATTGGGATGCAAAATGAAGGTATAAATTGTTCAAGTTCCACCTAGAACTGGCAAAAGATGAGTGTTTCATGAGTCGCCTATTCACACTAAGTGGAACAAGGTTTTGTGTTATTATGTTTAGAAAAAATATTTTTATATGATTGAAGTCCACATTAACAGTATATAGATGTTGTGTTAGAGGGGTGAGGGTCAAAACTTTGCAAGGTGTTTTGGTTCACCTAGTCAGCACATTATTTTTATGTTTCAGTACTCAATGTGAATGAGACTTAGGTGAAATAATGCAAATGGCATTAGGTCATTGGATTGAGCATGCAACGAAGCGCTACCACCACTCAGTGTGAATCCAACCTTATTAAGTTCATGATCAATACATGTGTTTAAGGTCGTGGTGTTGGAGGTACCACATTATACACTTAATTATTGTGAAAATAAAATGTTTAGTCATTCATAATAAGATATTATGTTACGTGTGGAGCTAATAATTCATTATATTTATTCATAATTGATAAATTATATGCTAATTTTTGAAGAATCAAATAAATTTAAAGATATCATCTTCTAAATTATGTTGAAATAGATCAGAGGTTATTGGCTTTTACCGTCCTTTCTTCCATAATAAAATATATTAATCGCTTTCCAAAGTCACTTAAGTTGAAAAAAAAGTCCAAAAAAAAAGCTTTGTACCAAAGAGCATCTCAGTTTTTTTGCGATAGCTATGCAATCCAACTAGTTTAATTTTTGTGCGATGTATCTGTATGCACATAATATTAGATTTATTCTTATAAGTGATCTAGAAAATTATTTCAATTAAAGTTGGTAAACTCCTTTTCAAATACATGTAATAAATACTAAATGATAATCAAACCAACTAGTAATTAATGAAATGATGAACCTAATGTTCCTTTCATATGATTAAGAGTGCTAGAATACCAATTTCTAATGTCAGATCTCAAAGCTTCTCCCCAACTGCAATTTGAAGTGGAATGTATTAAAGGCATATCAAAAAATAGTACATGAAAGATGAACCACATCATTCAAGCACTTTAGTTCCGTTGGTTGGGTCATTTACCTCTCAAGGGTGGGGGCGAGGGTTCAATCCCTATGGGTTGCAAGCTTTGCGAGTTGTGATTGGACACCTCTCTTCATTTAAGGGATGAGATGTTGAAAACAGACCCGTCGGTGGTCCATTGGGCCTTCTGACTACTCAATCCAAATAAGTTATCTTGTGTATTGTGAGGGCTGTCTCTTTGAGTGTTTACCTTAGGGAACCTTTGAGCTCTATGTCCTAACAGTTGTTATACATCCAACCTCTACTTTGTGGGATTCGAGAAGTCCCATGGATAGTATGCCTTCTTGTGATTGTATTTTCAAATTAATTGAAAATAATCCCAAAGAATAGATTTCTGAATAATCCGAAAGATCAATCACATCTCATCATTTTGATGAGGCATGATTGATATTCAACCGATGGGATTAACATGAACATCTAAAGTGTCATTAAATCAATAGTTCATATATAATTGATACACATCTCTTAGTAAATTTGATCTCTTTCGTATCCCAAGGTTAAGATCTACTAAAACAAGATGGAGTCTAAGTCGATGGGTTGATAGCATGAACAAGGTGGACTCTAAATCGAAAGTTGAGAACGTCTACGTTTTGCTGTGTGTGCGTGTATGTGTGTGAGAGATAGAGAGAGAGAGAGAGAGAGAGCACCTGCTGCAGTCAGTGGAGGGGCCGATGGAGTAGCTGAGATGGACGTCGCACAGACCGGGCAGGGCATCCACATTAGAAGCGTTGAGCTCCCCGGCGATCGAAGCGGACACTGACTTTATGCAGGAGCAGGCTGCAATGCGGTCCTTCAGCGAGCCCTTCGTCGCACCATACAGCCAACGCACTCCTCGGCAGCACGCTGCTGTCGGGCTCCCACCCGTGGTCGTAAGAAAACCCACGCATGGCATCAGCTTCCACTGTACTGCTGTGCACGTGACGGCCGCTTCCCCTGACGGTGCGGCTAGCAGCAGAGCAGCCATAGCTACCGCCACCAGCGCCATCGTTCGTCTGACGCCTCCCATTGTCTATGCCCTATATCGCAAGACTTCTTCCCTTCGACACGTAATTGGGAAACAGAGGCAAGAGCTCTCAGCTGACGCCCTTCAAAGTGGGATGCTCGCTTCTTATACATGCCAATTCTCACTCCTCTCTCCTCTGAGTCCTCTCTCCTACCACTTGTCTGTGTTTCTGTCGGTTAGTGCGCTTACATGCGGCGGTCATTGGCGAACGAGGTGGTGCACTAAGAGGAGGACAGCTAGTACGGCGTGCCTTTATGACTAAGTGCGTCATTATAAAAGGGCGTCTCTATTCCCGACATGCCTGAAGCTTACGGAAGCCTCTTCTCATCTTTTGGTCATTACTCCTAAGCCTCCGACTCCTTGTTGTATCTCCACAAACCCGATGAGAAAAAATTTGAAGAACGGCTAAGAAGAGTTAGACGTTAACAAAACCTCTCATCCTCCCTATGTTAACAAACCTCTCGTCCTCCCTATGGGGGATCCATTATGTTTCCACCTTTTTTCCCTCTAATACAAATGTTGATGTGTGACAAAAGCGGAGAGAACACTTACCTTGTACGTCTTAGTTGTCATGCCTTCAAGGGCCAACATGCTATCAAAGTATGTTTATATGAGGTTGTAGAAAACGTTACTAGCAGTGTTGTTATGGAAATTGTCCCAGAGTGTCTGCATTCTAAAACACTATAAAAACAACCCATGAACTTCGAGAAGAGCTTATTTTCAAGAGATCCTTTTTTAATGTGTACAATTCTCTATAGATTTCTCCATTTCCACATGGGTAAAAAAGCAACCCACCACAACTTC
This sequence comes from Ceratopteris richardii, assembly GCA_020310875.1. Classification (NCBI taxonomy): domain Eukaryota; kingdom Viridiplantae; phylum Streptophyta; class Polypodiopsida; order Polypodiales; family Pteridaceae; genus Ceratopteris; species Ceratopteris richardii. The sequence continues at coordinate 45,011,147 of CM035407.1, read as the reverse complement.
TCCAAGAAGAGCTTCTTGTCGAGTGATTCTTTTGTTTAGATTTAAGCTTCTATGTAGATTTCGTCATATCAGAAAGCTTTTGTGAAAATATTGGAAGGGTTGGCTAAGTATTTCTTCTTTATATCATGAGGCATCTTTTGCACCTACTAGAGGCAATGTTAATTTTGAAATCTTTTTTCATGGCTGCAGCACTTGAATGAAGGATGCACCATAGGAGGATAGATTTCTGTGATTTTATAAGGGAATGCCACAACCTCTAAAGCTCCAATACCTTTCTTGTCCGTAGCCAATTTGTGCATAGTTTCCAAATGAAATGTCCACGATTTTCTATCTCTTTGTGGACTCGAGACACTTTTTTAGACTACGGTTCATTGGAATACCCAATTTGTCATTTACTTATTTCATAAACTCTTAGAGTTCCCTGGAAACTTAACCGACTACCTATTTCATAAACTCTTAGAGTTCCCTGGAAACTCTTAGAGTTCCCTGAAAATATAACGACGTTTAGGTGAGATGGTGAGGCTGCATGGAAGCGAAAACTACTTATATGTGTAGAGCATAAAGAGCCAGTTAGAGAAGAGTATAGTACTTTGAGAATTGTAATCTGTGTAGATTTTAATGAAGGAGTTGCCCTTTAATCAATACTATGGCTTTATGTGCCCTTATCTGATCTTAGATGTATTGTTTCTTTGTATTTTTTATATTCTTATGTATTCTCATTGTGATGTAGGAAATAGGAATGTATTCAATCTATTTCAATAATCCCCATTCCCCGAACCTTTCTTGCTGTATCAATTATGAGCAAACATTTGGCGACCACGATGGGATGAGGTATCGCTAACCAATGTTAGGTGATGAGGCATTGTACACATTAAGTTCAATTAAGATGAGATTGAAGGTTACACACTACAACGGAGAAGGATCATGCCAACAAGGCCATGTAACTGGTTTTCAAAGTATTAAGAGCAACAAACAATGTTTGCAATGGTAGAATCGTCTACCTTGCAAAATACTAATAGTATGGGAGGTTTTGGAAGTGATCCCATATGACAGAAATTGCGAGCTTTCCTAGTTAAAGGGTTGTTACCATACCCATTAGTGGTACAACTATTGGAGGTACATGTGACTTTAGAAGTAGCAAAGTTGTAGGAAGAAGATGCAGATGAACAACAAGCCAAGGAGGAATCAGACAAGGAATGAGAAAAGAGATCCTAGGATTCAAGTGTGGTGCTAGGCCTCTTGGATTCTGTTTGGATGGAGCATCTGGGATAAAAGCAAGGAGTACTATGAAGGCTAGTTGGTGCCGTAGTCGAGAGAGATTGCCAAGAAGACATCAAACTTGAAGAGGACGAATTACTATGGATACCCTGTGACAAAGAGTAGAGGTGTTGGCAAGATCCAATCAAAATGATGGCGCTAGGTCATCAAATGAACAGAATGCAATTCAATAGATTTAGTGGAAGAATAGATGAGGATTCCGATGTTCATGTGCAACTTTTCAATATGCAATACGATTTGTTGGAAGGAAACTAAGATGATTCTAGGAAATGTCAAGTACTCCTAGTCACCCTTAGTGGTGAGTAGTTTGTGGGTTAACAAAATTCGCTCCATATCATTTTGCATATAAGCCCTCAAAAACCACGTTTTTAAGATGATTTTCGAAGGCTAAAACCACAAGTTAGTTATCTATTACATTAGAGTATATGGTAAACCAACCAACTCAAAGAATTATGGATCATGCCTCTCTGTTTTGGAGCACGCTATGTTAGATTCTTGAGGATGAGCATAATCTGAAGGATGTAGTGCATGATTGGTTTATGGATGTTCTGACTCCTTTACTCAAAGAGAAAATTTGTCCTTTTGCATTGGATGGTACCCCAACTTTGGACCAAATAATTGATGCTACTAAACATTTGGAACAAAACTTGAAAGTAGTCAATCGAATCTAGCAATGCTCTTTAGAAGCCACAACTTTGGTAACTTCAACTACTTTGGCAATATCTAATCCATATAGTCAATTATACTATGTAAAATGTAGAAATGCAAGACATGTAGCAACCACTTGTGCACTAAATTAAGTATACTTTGTAATGTATAATGTAATGATGCATAGTACAAATCAGTGTAGATAGAATACCAAGAATCAAGTAGCAGCAATAAATCATATTCAACCAGAGCTATAGTATGGTTGGTTTTGGCATACACCACCACCACATATGAATAATATCCATCCATTGTAATTAGGTAATCCTCTAGATAGACTTGAAAAAGGATCTTCTAGGAATATAGGCGAACGTCCGGCAAATTATGAAGGATATCGGAGAGAAGGAAAACCCTTTCAAATGCTGCACAATCGAAGAACCAGTATAAAGATGAGAAGAAATCAGAAAAGCAGAAATTGTTCTGCAAGTATGGTAAAGGAAATGATCATATTATAAAGAACTATCCAAAACTGGCTGCTAAAGAGGCAAAGAAGAAAGAGGCTGGAATGGTTGTTGTAGAGGCCTCTACACCAAAAACAGAGTCTGCAATCTTGTGCAGGAAGAAGAATGGGCGTTTACTACTGTCTGCAGTTTTGACCCATCTTCTCATGATCAGTGCATGTCTGCAGTAGACTCAGATGTTTGGTACTTTGACAGTGGGGCGACCAAACATATTACCTCGCAGCGCAGTTTCTTCTCTTCACTCGAGCCTGCCCCTACAGGGAATACTGTCACATGCGCCAATAACTCCTCTTATCTTGTTATGGGAGTTGGTAAGATCATTCTGACTACTGCTGATGGTAGTTCTTTCACTTTGTCAGATGCTTTATTTGTGCCAGGGATAAAAAAGAACCTGTTATCAGTTTCTGCATTAGCCAAGATTGGCTTGGTTGTGAAATTCATTGATGACAGGTGTACAGTCCATGATCTCTCAAATGGCGATGTGGTTATTGCTTCTGGCATTTTATGTCGTGGGCTGTATAAGCTCATAGACTATGAAAGATCTGTGAATGATTCGGCATGTGCAGTTCATGATTCTCAGGCTATGTCAGATGCAAAGCTTTGGCATGCACGCTTTGGTCATCTGAATTTTGCTAGTTTGTTACGCCTGCAGAAATCTGAAATGGTGTCCTCTTTGCCCAAACTTGAGGCACCTGGAAAACATGTCTGTGAAGGCTTTATTTTGGGCAAAATGCAGTGTTCTTCCTTTCCGAAAGATGGTTCAGTTCGGGCTATGCAGAAATTGCAGCTTGTACATAGTGATGTCTATGGTCCTATGCAGACACCCTCTTTTGGAAATTACCTTTACTTCCTAACTTTCATTGATGATTTTTCCAGGCATGCATGGGTATATCCACTCAAAGCAAAGTCCGAAGTGTTCATGTGCTTCAAACAGTTTTTGGTTTTGGCTGAAAATCTGTCAGCATGTAAAATGGGCACCCTCCGTTCTGATCGAGGGGGGGAATATATGTCTTCAGATTTTAATGCATTTCTCATTGAACGTGGGATAAAACACCAGTGTACAGTGCCGTATACACCTCAACAGAATGGAGTTGTTGAATGAAAGAACAGGTCACTCATGGAGATGGCGAGGTGCATGGTCAAAAGTCAAGCTTTACCACATAGTTTCTGGCTTGAGGCTGTCATGTGTGCAGCATATGTACTGAACAGGTGTCCCACTAAAGTGTTGCAGTCTATCACTCCATATGAGGCTTGGCATGACCGCAAGCCATCTGTTGCTCATCTGCGTGTTTATGGTTGTTTGGCATATGCATTAGTGCCTGAACAACATCGCAGAAAATTGGATGATAAGGCAGTAAAATGTATTTTTGTTGGGTACAGTTCTGAAAGTAAAGGCTATCGTCTGTATCATCCACAGACTAAACGCATTTTGGTTAGCCGTGATGTTGTCTTTGTGGAAGATGCTATTCAGCCATTGCTTTCATGTACTAAGGAGACATCTCTTAGCTCCAAAGACATGTATGATACTTTGATGCCTCTTTTTACAGGTGGACAGGCTAGTGCTGGTCCTAATGAGGCAACTTCTCAGCCTTTGCAGGTTTCATATGATGATGCAGATCATTCCATTTCTGATGCAGATTTACATGATGCACTTGTTGATGAGAGAGCTGATATTGAGCAGGCAAAAACTATGCCAAAATGGCTGGTGCAGACTTTGCGTGACAGCAAATTAGATGCACCTTTGTCATATCGTACTCGTTCAGGCTCTCATAGTGCCTCCTTTGCATCAGATTGCTATGCTATGGCTGCATCTAGTCTCTATGATGAGAATGAGCCTGTTTCTTTTCATGAAGCACAAAATTCAAAAAATTGGATGGCTTTTATGCAATCTGAATATGATGCTATAATGAAGAATGGTACATGGTCTTTATGTGACTTGCCTCCTGGCAAGAAGGCCATTGGCACTAAGTGGGTATACAAGCTGAAGCCTAAACCTGATGGTACAGTTGACAGGTATCAGGCTAGGCTTGTTGCAAAGGGTTATGCACAGGAAAGAGGCATTGATTTTGATGAGACCTTTGCACCTACATGCCGTATGACTACTGTTCGGAGCATTTGTGCACTTGCGGCCCATCATGGTTGGAATGTACATCAGTTGGATATTAAAACAACATTTCTGAATGGTGACTTGCATGAAGAAGTGTATGTTTTTCAGCCCCGTGGCTTTGTGCAGAAAGGGCAGGAAAACCAGATTTGCAGGTTAAAGAAGGCATTATATGGTTTAAAATAAGCACCACGTGCTTGGTATGAGAAGATACATGCCTATCTGATTGCACATGGTTTTGAGAACAGTCCAACTAAAAGCACCTTATATGTTAAACGTGCTAATGATGTGCTTCTGATCATTGTTGTCTATGTTGATGACATGCTGCTCACTGGTCCTATTGAGACACATATTGCTGATTTTAAGGCTGATTTGCATGCCTCATTTGAGATGTCTGATTTGGGGCATTTGCATCACTATTTGGGCATTCAGTTTATGCACGTTGATGGTGGAATGGCTTTGTGTCAAAAGAAATATATTGACACATTATTGCAGCGTTTTGGCCTTGAAGACTGTAAGCCTATTGCCACTCCTATGGAGACAGGTTTACGATTGAGTCTTCATGATGGTGGAGATGCATTTGATGCTATTCTCTATCAGCAGGCTGTTGGATGCTTGATTTACTTATGCATTACTCGGCCAGATATTCAGTTTGCTGTCTCACAGATGAGCAGGTTTATGCATTGCCCAGGAGTCACGCATTGGAAAGCAGTTAAGTGCATCTTTCGCTACTTGAGTGGTACTCGGCTACTTGGGTTGTTTTGTCCTAAGGGGGGATCACTACCGCCAGATTTGCATGCTTTTTTTGACTCAGATTGGGCTGGTTGCTATGACACTCGTGTGTCCACCAGTGGTTTTTGCTTCATGCTTGGTAGCTCATGTATATCTTGGTTGAGCAAGAAGCAGCCTACTGTGGCCACTTCCAGTTGTGAGGCTGAGTATAGGGCAGCTTTCACAGCGACTGTTGATTGTGTGTGGCTCAGACGCCTTATGGCTGATTTGGGTGTTGGCCAGTCTTCTGCCATCACCATCTTCACTGACAGTCAGAGCGCATTGGAAGTTGCGAGGAACCCTGTGTTCCATGCTCGCACTAAGCACATTGAGGTGCATTATCACTATGTCAGGGAGAGGTTCTCTGCTGGGGAGATCAGCTTGGCATATGTGCCCACGCAGGAGAACATTGTAGACCTTTTCACGAAGGCTCTGCCTAGGGAGAAGTTTGAAGCTTTCCACAAAGCTTTGGGCTTACTTCCTTTTGTGGAGTGATTTCCACATAGCTTGGCACTTCCTTATACATGAGTGCCAGCTCCTTGTTCACCGCATCACTCCCAAGGGGGATTTGTTGATATATTTAGGTAGTGATGTGTGTGAACACTCTAGGACCGCCGGGGCACTTTTTTCCCTCTTTAGGAGGTTTTTTTCCCCCGGCTTGTATATACGCCTATTGCCCTAATGGGCTACTTATCTTTGTACATTCTCTAGTAATACATTCAGTATTGTGTGTTTGTGCTCCAAGCTTCTTCTTCTTCTTCCTTGTGCTGTTCGCGTGCTTTCACAGACGTCTATCTCCAACATTAATCAGTGGCCATGGTTGAAAGCAATGATGTATTTAGTATGTTGATTATTGAGGATAAGTTGGATAGTACAAATAACCCATTGTGGGCATACATGATGCATTATATATTGGTTGCAAAAGGACTATGGAATATTATACATTATGTTGCAACATTACCTATTACACCTACAAATACAATTATTGAAGGTGACGTAGATGGTGTTGAAGTTGATGAGCTTCAAATTCATGTTCATGCTATAGTTCTTGTTGCACCTACTAGCATTCACTCTTGTAAAATAACTAAGGATGCTTGGGATACACTTACTACTTTATACCAGACAAGAAATGAGGCTCATGTTTCTTAGCTTTGAAAAGAGTTGGAGAGTGAGTACATGAATGAAGGAGATTCCATGGATAAGTTTTTGACAAAGATCAAAGATTTGAAGGAGCACTCCATTTCTACTAATGAAGTCTTGCCAAACACATCACGTGTGTAGACTATTCTGAACGGTCTTCTAGATTCATGTTAGAGTTTTTCTTCTACTCTTCAATTGATAATGAAAGGCAATCCAAATGCCTTAACATTTGAGGAGTGAGTGTCTATTTTGTTGCAAGAGGAGTAAAGGTTTTAAACATCCATTATGCATGTTGCAAATCAAGCTTTCCTAGCTAGTCAGAAGGTCAAAGGTAAATGAATCTCATCTACTAGTAAGAAAAAATCTTCTAATTTTGCACAATCCAAGAAGGATGAAAAAAATGAGAAGAAAACAAAAAAGGAGAAATTGTTTTGTAAATCTTGTAAAGGAAATGATCATGTCATAAAGATTTGTCTAAAAATCATTGTGAAAGAGGCAAAGAAGAAAGAGTCTTCAATGGTTGATGGGGAGGCCCCTACACCTAAAATAGAGGCTGCTAATCTTGTACAAAATGAAGAATAGGTGCTTACTACTATTGCACTTATCACCCATCTGATCAGGAGTAGTGTATGTCTATAGTAGACTCACATGTTTGTTACTTTGATAGTAGGGCAACCAAACATATTACCCCATAGCACACTTTCTTAACTTCACTTGAGCCTGTCTGTACAAGGAATACTATCACATGTGCCAATGGCTCCTCTTATCCTATCATGAGAGTTGGTAAGATCATTCTCACTAATGCTGATGGTAGTTCTTTTAAGTTGTCGGATGCTTTATTTGTGTTAGGGATCAAGAAAAATCTGTTATCAAACTCACCATTCGCCAACATTAGCTTGGTTGTGAAACTTGTTGATGACAAATGTGCAGTTCATGATCTATCAAATGGTGATGTTATTGTTGCTTCTAGCATTCTATGTCATGGGTTGTATAAGCTCATAATTATGCAAAATCTATGAATGATTCAACATGTCCTCTCTATCCACACTTGAGGCATCTTGTAACCATGTTTCTGAAGGATATATTTTGAGAAAAATCTAGCATTCCTCCTTCCCAAAAGATGGTTCCATTCAAGCTACTCAAAAATTGTAGCTTGTTTATAGTGATGTCTCTGGTCCTATGCAAACACCTTCATTTGGGAACTATCTTTACTTCGTGACTTCCATTGATGATTTTTCCAGTGCATTCACTGAAAAGAAAAAGTCAAAGTGTTTATGTGCTACAAAAAAATTCAATTTTGGATGAAAAATTATCAACATGTAAAATGGGCATCCTCCATTCTAATCGATGGGGGGAATACATGTCTTCTGATTTTAATGCATTTCGACTGAACATGGGATAAAACATGAGTGTAAACTCCCGTATACACCTACACAAAATGGAGTTGTTGAAATAAATATTAGATCACTCATTGAGATAGCGAGGTGCATGGTCAAAAGCCAGGCTTTATCACATAACTTCTTGCTTTAGGTTGTTATGTGTGCAACATATGTACTTGACAGGTATCCCACCAAAGCATTGTAGTCTATCACTCCATATGAGGCTTGGCATGGTTGCAAGACATCTATTGCTCATTTTCATGTCTTTGGTTGCTTGGCATATGCAGTAGCGCTTGAACACTAATGTAGTAAATTGGATGATAAATTAGTGAATTAATGTTTTTTTGTTGGGTACAGCTTTAAAAGCAAAGTGTATGTTCTCTATCATCCATGGACGAAATGCTTTTGGTTAGGCATGATGTTGTTTTTGTGGAAAATGTGTTGAGCCCATAAAAGTCATATTGGTCAAAGTCAACTGCAGTCAAAGTCAACCATAGTCAAAGTCAAAAGATCCAAGTCAAAGTAGTCAAAGTCAACAAGGTCAAAGTAAACTAGTGCAAAGTCAAAGTGCTAAGGTGCAGGTGTCAAAGTGCATAGGTAGTGCAAAATTAATTGTCCATAAAGGGTAAATTGGAGAAAGTGGGTTGCAGGTTGCATAGGTATTTCTCTAATTTCCCTAAAGTTCAAAGTGTTTTTAAAGTGATTTGGAAGGTTCAGGTGAACCCTCTCTTATGTGCAAAAGTGAAGACTTAAAAGGAAAATGTGAAGGTATGTAAAGCGGTAGCGTACACAACAGTGAAAGTATGGCCTCCCAATTAAAATTTTTGGTTTTATTCTAAAGTCACTACAGGACAAACCAGGGAGTCGTTGGCTGCCACTTGTGAAGACAATCTTGGGACATCAAAGTGAGCACCAAGATACTATTGCAGTTAGGAGCGTACGTGAATCGACACACTCAAATCAACGCAAGGACCATTCTTGGACCATCCTAAGTGTAAGCAAGAGTAAGCATAGTCTAAGTGAAGCAAGAGAGAGAAGTGCAAGAGACACACAGTATGCGACGCAGAGAAGTGAAGTGCAAGGTGTGCATGAAGAGAGACAAAGGAACTGTGCAGAGGAGTGCTAAGCTTCTCCCCAAGGATCCCAAGGTCTTACTGAAGTGTGTGTGCACCGACAGAAGGTATCCATCCCTCCCCCTTAGTGGAAGCTTGGTGCAAGGTGTGCACAAGAGCAGGCTTGGAGAAGGTGGAGGTTTGGTGGAGAGGAGGCCGGCAACAACAAATCCCTTGGGTATTTGGTATTTTGTAATTGAGCACTCTATGGGATTTTGCACAGAAGCATTGGTTGTATTGTGCTTCAACCTTGTATTTTTCTTACTGTAATCAATCGACAGAGGCTTCCAGTGTGTATTTTCTCTTCTGGTCTTCCCCTTTTCTCCTACAAACACTCAATTCCCTTCTTATCTAAGAATCCCCCAACAAAATTTGGCACGCACGGTGGGACTTCCAAGGAGATTTGAGTTTAGGAGAAACCAAGTGCAAAGTATAGAAGAGATCAAGTGTCGACAGTACTACACTGCTACTTCATCAACCAAAAGGTAAATATTCTTATCAAGTGTCTCATATTAAGTGGACTATGAGTAGCTCATGACTGCAACCCGGTCCCAAACATTGAGGGTCACCTACAAGCAAACAAGAAGGAAGGTTGTTAGAAGATCCTCTAGTCCACTATCTTCAACCTCATCAGTAAAGAGCATGGTGGGTTAGGTAGATTTGGAAACCTTACTCTCAAGATTAAATATAAAATTTCCTTCTTTCAAAGGCCTAGCTCAAGAGGATCCGGACGATCATATTAGAAGATTTTTGGCACTATGCAAGACTAGGGGCTTAATGTGCAGGGAGGATGCCTTTTTGATACTCTTCCCTGCCACGTTAGAAGGATTAGCAGATAAATGGTTCAGCCAATTTGCTGAGAACCATTTTACAACTTGGGATTGATGAAAGATGCATTTAAAAATCAATTCCAACATGAAAATATTGCAGAGATCATTATAGAAGAACTAGAAAATTTGAGATTGGGTCCAGCTGAAAAGTTCCCAGAGTTTGTGACTAGGGCCAAGGCACTAATGGCTAAATTGCCAGATCCACCACATGATTTTTTTGTTAAGAAATGGCTAGCTAAGCCACTTCCAGTGGCCGCCAATGCAAAATCAAGGAATTAGTGTTGCCTACAGCCTCCATGGAGGAGTTCATCAACACAGCTATACGACTCGAGCAGATAAGGCAACAGTATGGAGCAACTTCTTCTCAACTACAATATTCCATAGAAAATGGAGGATCCAGTGATCCACCTAAGGAAGGAGGTGGAGGGCTTAAAAAGGAATAATCCCCACAAAGAGGAGGAAAATGCTGCTACTCAGTTGAGAAGGGAGATTGAAGCATTAAAGCTCCAAAAGGAGGAGGAGGCCCAAGCAGAGGAATTGGCCCAACTGCGACATGAGCTGCAGGAACTCAAAGGGGGTGGCATCAAGAGTGGACTTTGGTGTTCCATGTGCAGCAAGCAAGGGCATATAGTAAGTGAATGTCCATTGTTAAGTGTGACTTGTCAATTATGCAGGAAGGCTGATCATGAGGCCGAGGAATGCCAATCAAGGGGAATACCTGCAACAACATATTGGACACAAGGAGGACCCCTACCACCAACAAATGTAATGGCGGCTGCACCAAATCAAGGTAACACTTACAATCCTAGACAGAGGAATAACTTTGCAAATGGGCCTAGAAGGCCAATCATTTGTTTCAAATGTGGAGAATGTGGGCACTATCAAAGTAGGTGCACTCTACCAAAAAATGCCCCTCCTTGCAAAAACTACCCAAAGGCCAAATACCACTATACAATTTGTCGTCCTAAGAATCAAGCCTCTTCATCCGGGCCCCATATTCAAATGATTTCTATACACAAAGAAGAAATGTTAGATCAGGTCCATGATCCATCACCATCTACCAGGGTGGTGCAGTTAGAAGAAATAGAATCTTTTACAATGCAGACAAGAAATAAAGGAAAGGCTCAAGTAGATATAGCTCAATAACCAAGAATTGATGGATTGAACAAAGACAAAGAGGCTTCTGAAGACAAGGCCACTGCATGTGCAAATACAAGGAAAAAAGGAGATCCCATATGTACTAGTGATGCCATTGGGCATGCATTCAACAAGGCTCAGGAGGAGTTTGGTAAGTCAATTGGATCCCATGCTCTTAAGGAATCAGAGGCTTCAAAACTTCTCAAGTCTATGAAAAAGGAGGTTAGTATTTTTTATTTAATAAAGATGGATGGGAAATTCAGGTCAGAACTCTTGTAGATAATTGATGAGGCTTCCACTACAAGTTTGGTAGCAAAGACTGTTGTTTTACCTAAAGGAAAAATTGTAGGGGAAGCACCCCTTACAGATTATAAGAGTCCTCGACTGACAGTATCTATCAAAGGTCATGAATTTCAAGGAGTTATTGTGGATGGTGGTTCTGGCATTAACTTGATGCCTGAACATACAATGGAAAAGATTGGACTCCACCCTTCAAGGCCTGAAAATTTCACTGTTACTTTGGCAGATCAAAGCAAAGTAAGGCCCTTGGGAGTGATCCCAAAAGTTCCACTTGAAGTACAAGGTAATCTATTCATTCTGGATTTTGTGGTTTTAAGATTGCCCCAGGTTGAAGGAGGATTTCCCCTCTTAATTGGAAGACCATGGCTGAGACATGTAAGTTTCATTCATGATTGGGGCAAGGACACTATGTGGGTACAAAAGAAAGGGCAAGAGCTGACACAAATTCATTTAGAAGAGGGCTCAGATAATCAAGGAAACACCAGCATGATTCAAACAGTTGGCATTTGCATGGAACCAGAATCAGAGGATCAACCCCAAATAGATTTCGAGGAAGAAGAGGATATTCTAAATTGGCTCCAAGCAAGCAACTCTTTCTCTTGTTTTGGAAATTTTCTTAATAATTCTTGCACGACTAAAGGTTATGACGAAGATGAGGGAGAAGTCCAGGTTGATGGATTGGGAGAGCCCATCACAGACCACAAAAGGGGCAGGAAGACACCCCCTCAAATACAACTTGGAGGAGGATATGAAAACCACAGATAAGGAAGTTACTGAAGCTAAAAGCAAGGTAAAAGATTCTAGTGATGAGTGTTCTTTCCCAATTCAAGAAATACCTGCAAGATGGATGCAGGACAAGGAGGAACACATTGAAACCCAAAATACCCCTGCTTATGAAGCAATGCACGAAAAGCTAGTGGAAGAAGACAAGGAAGGAGATGAGCACGAAGATGATATGGTAGAGAGAAATCCTATCAAAGAAATACAATTAGACACTCAAGACAATAATCGGCTAGTTTTGGTGGCCACTTGGTTGTGGAACCACCCAGGGCTCCTTGAAAAGTTAAGATTATTCTTGACCCATTCTATAGATGTTTTTGCCTGGCATTATAAAGAGTGCTTGCCAATTATGGAGAGCATAGAATCCCTCTGGTTGAGGGAGCCAAACCAATACGAGGGAAGAGTTATAGACTCAACCCAAAATATGCTGAAGCTGTTTATGTAGAAATACAGAAGATGGAGGATGCAGGAATCATTATTCCTGTGGAACACTCAGAGTGGCTCTCACCTATGGTTAGAGTGCCAAAGAAGAATACCAATAAAATCAGAATTCGCGTTGACTTTAGAGCACTCAACAAGGTGACAATCCTAGATGGATTCCTAATGCCATTGGCAGAGCAAGTCATTGAAGAAGTGGCAGGACATGCATTATATAGCTTTATGGATGGCACCCAGAGGATCATGAAAAGACTGCTTTTATCACACCTTGGGGAACATATGTGTATGTAAAAATGCCATTTGGGCTCAAAAATTCTCCAGCCACCTTTAACAGAACGGTCAATCTCATTTTTGGCCCCTTATTGCTCGAATCACTTAGAATCTTCATGGATGACTTCTCTTCGTTTTTAGGTTCTCGCAAGGAGACTCCTTTAGATTGTTTGGACCATCACGTTCGACAGCTGTAGAATGTTTTCAAGAGATGCAGGGAGACTAAGGTAAAACTCAATCCAAACAAATGTCATTTCCTTGTGACAAAAGGAACTCTCTTAGGACATGTGGTGTCGGCTAAAGGTATGGCCCCAGATCCTGACAAAATCATTTCTATATTAAAGTTGCCTAAACCTAAATCTCCTAAAGAGATTCAGAGTTTCTTGGGGCATACTGGATACCACAGAAGGTTTATAAAAATGTATGCAGAGATAGCCAGACCACTGGCTAGACTTACAAGTAAGGAAATACCTTTTAAATGGGCAGAAGAGGAGGAAAAAGCATATCAAACATTACGGTCAAGGTTAGTATCTGCTCCCATTTTGATCACACTTGAGTGGTAAAAAATCTTTCATATACATGTAGATGCCAGTGCCTATGCAGTGGGGGCAGTTTTGACACAACCTAGTGAAGAATTTAAGGTGGACAGACAATTCAATACGCCAATAGAATTTTGACTAAGGTTGAAAGGAATTACAGCACCACAGAAAGGGAAGCCTTAGCCATGGTTTTTGCTATCCAAAAATTTCATCATTACTTACTGGGAGTAAAATTTGTTATTATAACGGATCACCAACCACTAAAATACTTGCTCAACAAACCACAAGCCACTGGTAGAATATGGAGGTGGTTATTGGTGCTCCGAGAGTTTGATTTTTCTGTAGTCCACAGACAAGGTAAAGAAAATGTTATGGTGGATCACCTATCCAGAATCAATATGATGGATCAAGCTAGTGGAATCAATGATGATTTTCCATATGCTCATCTGTTCGCTGTACAAGCTCAAGGTTGGTATTATGATATCAAGAATTTCATTAAAAATGGTGTGTATCCAGAAAAGGCTAGTGTTGTGCAAAGGAAGAGACTGCTAATCAAGAGTAGACCATATACCTTCGTTGAAGATAAATTATATAGACAGGGAAAGGATGACAGGTTTAGGAAGTGCTTGGAAGAAGAAGAAGTGAGGGAAGTCCTTCAATCTGCACATGAAGGAATAGGTGGTGGGCACCTTCCAGGGCATATTATGAGTCAGAGGATACTGTATGTTGGTCTATGGTGGCCTACACTATTTAAGGATGCAGATGAATGGGGAAAGGCATGTGACGTTTGCCAGAGGTGTGGACCTAAGCCAACAAAGCAGAGGTATAACCCCTTGATTGTTTACACTTCTTGGCAACCATTTGAGAAGTGGGGGCTAGATTTTGTAGGGCCCATCTACCCTCCATCGATTTCAAAAAGAGAGAAGTATCTATTGATAGCCAGAGATTATGCGACAAAGTGGGCTGAAGCTATTGCCTCCCCCAACTGCACTGCCCAGACTGTTGCTGATTTCATTTGCAGTAGCATCATTTGCAGGTTTGGATGTCCACTTGAAATTTGTACAGACCAGGGTACTCATTTTGTGAATACGGTCTTATAGAAAATTTTCAATAGGTATAGAATCCTACATAGGACCTCTTGTGCCTACTATCCAAGAGCCAATGGACAGGCTGAATCAACCAATAAGGTTTTAATTTCCATGTTAAGGAAGGAATGTATGTTACAACCCACTTCCTGGGGCATTGCTTATCAAGGTACCCTACAAGCATACACATTAGCTTACAAAGAGGCCACAGGATATTCTCCATTCCAACTGGTTTATGGCATATTGCCAATTGAGCCCTTTGAATTTTTACATGGATCACCTAAAATAGCATTCATGCAGGGAAAAAAAGATTGTGATGTCTCTCAGAGGCTTGGAGCACTACATAAAGTGGAGGAGATTCGTCTACTAGCAACAAAACAATTGATAGAGACTCAGATGAAGAGGAAGGAGGCACATGATCGACATCTGTGGAACAACAACATAGAACCAGGCATGTTAGTTCTTCTCCATAGACCTCATCTTCAAACACAATTGAGAGGAAAATGTCTTCCACACTGGGAAGGACCTTATCGAGTCAAAACAATGTTGAATTGGGGTGCTGTGGAGTTAGAGACGCTGAAAGGAGAGGCCTTGTCATTGGTCAACATATCAAGGCTCAAGGCCTACCATCAACACACTTGAAGAAGTATGGATCACCTGGAACTGCAAACTTTTTCCAGGTTGTATATAGCTTTCTCATCTCATTTTGCTCAGTTTTAGTAGTTTTCTTTATCAATTTCATGCTTCTTCCTTGAGTTTTTAGAAAACCTAGAAGGCATTTCATAACCTCTGCAAAAGTACAATTTTTGGGTATTTTTGGAAATTTTTTCTAGCATTTTTTATCCTTTTCCGATGTCATTTTCTTGCCAAATAGGAGGAATAAAGGAAGCTCTTTGTGGTTTTGAGTAAGGAAATTGGGCCTAGCCCTGTAGAAAATTTTATGAGAATTTTTCCAAATTTTTTTGGTAAATTTTTTGGCATTTTTTTGGATTTTTCTCCAATTTTCTCTATTTTTGGATAATTTTTCAAAAAAAAAGGGCCCCCCTAGATTTTTTGGGTTGAGGGTTAATATATATATATATATATATATATATATATATATATTTTTTTTTTTTTTTTTTTTTTTTTTCTTTCTCTTTCTCTCCCCCCCCCCTCCCCCCCCCTGCGTTCTGACACCCCCCCCCCGGTTCTGACATCCCCCCCCCCCCCCCCCCCGCGGTTCTGACATCCCCCCCCGCCCCCATTCCGACACCTTACCCCCCCCCCCCCCCCCAATTTTTTATTTTTTATTTTTTTACTTTATGTTATTTTATTTTATTTTATTTTTCTTTTTCTTTTGCTTTTTTTAAATTTTATTTTCTTTTTTTTTTAATTTATTTTTTCGGCTGCGTTAAAAAAAAACTTATTTTTATTTTTTTAATTAAAAATTTATTTTAAAAAAAGGAAAATTTCTATATTTTTTATTTTTCTTGGTTCAAGCCTTTTGGCTCTAGATCGCACCTCAGTTGGCCGTTGTTTTCAAACCTGGAGTCATTTTCATGTTTTTTGGCACCTCTTGACTCAGTTTTTGACTTTATTTTTCCAAATTCCCACATTTTCTCTGAGTTTTGGTCAAAACCCTCAAGTTTTGAGCACATTTATCACCTGTTTTTATTTATACACATGGTCCACATTGTCTATTCTCACCGCATTTCAACATATGTTGCACATTTTCCCATTTTCCCCTTCTGTAGCTCTACTGTTTGATCATTTTGGCACCCTACAGACCCCATTATCCTCCTCCCCCGCCCTCCCTTTTTCCTTCTGGCCAGCCATATCCTTACCCCTCCCTGCACTATCCATCTCCACCCCCTCAACCCTCCCCCTCCCTCTCCTTTCTACCCTCCCATTGCTTTCCTTTGCTTTCCATGCAACAATTCCACTTTTTGGTTCTTCTCTGGTGCTTGTTCTCTCGTGTTTCTAGTGCACTTGGTAGCTGTTCAATGTCCTACTTCAAGAACTTGCAACTCCAGTATTATGGTGTCATATCTCCTCTGAGTTTTGGCTGTAGCTCTCCGGGACGGAGAGCACATTAGGTGGTGGGCAATTGTTGAGCCCATAAAAGTCATATTGGTCAAAGTCAACTGTAGTCAAAGTCAACCACATAGTCAAAGTCAAAAGATCAAAGTCAGACTAGTCAAATTCAACAAGGTCAAAGTCAACTGGTGCAAAGTCAAAGTGCTAAGGTGCAGGTGTCAAAGTGCACAGGTAGTGCAAAATTAATTATCCACAAAGGGTAAATTGGAGAAAGTGGGTTGCAGGTTGTAGAGGTATTTCTCTAATTTCCCCAAGGTTCAAAGTGTTTTTAAAGTGATTTGGAAGGTTCAGGTGAACCCTCTCTTATGTGCAAAAGTGAAGACTTAAAAGGAAAATGTGAAGGTATGTAAAGAGGCAGCGTACACAGAAGTGAAAGTATGGCCCCCTAATTAAAATTTTTGGTTTTAGTCTAAAGTCACTACAGGACAAAACAGGGAGTCGTTGGCTGCCACTTGTGAAGAAAATCTTGGGACATCAAAGTGAGCACCACGATACTATTGCAGTTAGGAGCGTACATGAATCGACACACTCAAATCAAGGCAAGGACCATTCTTGGACCATCCTAAGTGTAAGCAAGAGTAAGCATAGTCTAAGTGAAGCAAGAGAGAGAAGTACAAGAGACACACAGTGTGCGACGCAGAGAAGTGAAGTGCAAGGTGTGCATGAAGAGAGACCAAGGAAGTGTGCAGAGGAGTGCTAAGCTTGTCCCCCAAGGATCTCAAGGTCTTACTGAAGTGTGCGCGTGCCGATAGAAGGTATCCATCCCTCCCCCTTAATGGAAGCTTGGTGCAAGGTGTGCACAAGAGCAGGCTTGGAGAAGGTGGAGGTTTGGTGGAGAGGAGGCCGGCAGCAACAAGTCCCTTGGGTATTTGGTATTTTGTAATTGAGCACTCTGTGGGATTTTGCACAGAAGCATTGGTTGTATTGTGCTTCAACCTTGTATTTGTCTTACTGTAATCAATCGACAGAGGCTTCCTGTGTGTATTTTCTTTTTTGGTCTTCCCCTTTTCTCCTACAAACACTCAATTCCCTTCTTGTCTAAGAATCCCCCAACAAAATGCAATTCAACCATTACTTTCATATACTAAGGAGACATCAATTAGCTCCAAAGATGTATATGACACTTTGCTTTCTCTTTTTATAGGTGGATAGTCAAATGTTTTTCCATATGAGGCAATTTCTCAACCTTTACAGGTTCCACATGGTGATGTAGATCATTTCATTTTTTATGTAGATTTACATGATGCACCTGTTCATGAGAGGGATGATCGAGGGGAGGTAAAAACTATACCTAAATTGATGGTGCAAACTTTGTATGATAGCCAATCAGATGCACCTTTGACATATTGTACTCATTTAGGGTCCCATGGTCCTTCTTTTGCATTAGATTGCAATGTTATGATTGCCTCTCGTATTTATGATGCGAATCAACCTATCTCTTTTGATGAAGTATAAATTTAGAGAATTGGATGGCTACTATGCAATCAAAATATAATGCTATTATGAAGAATGGTACCTAGAATGGTCTCTTAGCAAATAGGCCATTGGCACTAAATGGGTATAAAAGTTGAAACATAAACCTGATGGAACACTTGACAAGTACAAATCTATGCTTGTTGCAAAAGGTTATGATCAAGAAAGGGGCATTGATTTTGATGAGAACTTTGCACCCACATGTCCAATGAATACTGTTTTTAGCATCCGTGCACTCGCAGCCCATCATGGTTAGAATGTACATCATTTTTATATTAAAAGTGCATTTCTGAATGGTGACTTACATGAAGAAGTATATGTTTTTTAGCCTCATGGTTTTGTGTAGAAAGGGCATGAAAGCAAAGTGTGCAGGTTGAAATAGGTATTATATGGTTTGAAACAAGCACCACGAGCTTGGTATGAAAAGATAGATGCCTACTTGATTGCACATGGTTTTGAGAACAGTCCAACTGAGAGAACCGTATATGTTAAGTATGAAAATGATGTGCTTCTAATCATTGTTATCTATGTTGATGACATGTTGCCCGTTGGTCCTAATGAGAAGCATATTGTTGATTTTAAGGCTGATATGCATGCATCATTATTTGGGCATTCAGTTTATGCAAGTTAATGGTGGAATAACTTTGTGTCAAAAAAAAATATTGACATATTATTATAGCATTTTGGCCTTGAAGATTGCAAAACTATTTTAACTCCTATGGAAATAGGTTTATGGTTGAGTCTTCATGATGTTGGTGATGCATTTGATGTTGTTCTCTAGCAGCAACCTGTTGGATGCTTGATTTACTTATGTATAGCCAGGATGGATACTCAGTTTGTTATCTCAAACATGAGCAAGTTTATGCATTGCCCAAGTGTCAAGCATTGGTAGGCTGTTAAGTGCATCTTTCCTTACTTGAGTGGTACCTGAGTACTTGGATTGTTTTATCCCATGAGGGGATCACTACCGCAAGATTTACATGCTTTTTAGACTCTAACTTGGCTGGTTGCTATGACACTCATGTTCCCACCTGTGGTTTTTGCTTCATGCTTGGTAGCTCATGCATATCTTGGCTGAGGAAGAAGTAGCCGAGTATGGCCATTTCTACTTGTGAGGCTTGGTATAGGGTAGCATTCACAACGACTATGGAGTGTGTGTGGCTCGCATGTTGTTTGGTTATACTAGATTCTTTAATATCTCTATGGAAAATAGAGTAAGTTTGGGGAATGGGGAAGACGAAAGATTGTTCTAGTATGTTTCTATTCGCTTGCCATATACTATCTAACATTACAACACAACTTAACATAGAATAGAATAACAAAAGAATAAATGACACAGTGATATATGTAGATACACTGCATCAAAGTCTATTTGTATAGTGATGATCAAGGGATTATAGGATACAATCTACCTGTGTATGCGACTCAGACTCGACTACAAAAATTATTTCATTTCTACATATTCTTCTTCATATCAGGATTGAAGTTGTTGAAGCTCTGCATTTTTTTGACACAACGTAGCCTCTTTATCATCCAACTACTTTTGCAATTCATCTTTATTCTATACAAGAGTGGTAACTTGCTCCTCCTTGTCTACCAACATCTGAATATTGTTGGCATTAACTTGCTTTTCCTCCCGTAATTATATCTCCGATTCTTTGATACCTTTAGTCTTGGCCATTGCTAATTGAAGGCTCTTAGTCAATGAAACTACCTCATCGGTAGCAAATTTCTTCTCATCAACAATGTTGCAGCTCAAACTTTTATGAGTTCATCCTTGACAGCTTGAAATTGTTCTGCTATCTCCCAATCATCTTAAAGAATTTCTTCTATAGGAATATCTAAATCATTTACTTTATTTCTTAATTCTTGAACCTCTTTTGTAGATATATGGGCATGACCTACCAATGCATCCTATAATGTAGTATTCTATTCGTAAAGCTTTAAAAGTTCTACATGCATCTGTCTAATGAACTTGCACTGTTTGTCCAACGGTCTCACCCTACTCCATTTGCAAGGAGAGAATTTTGAATAATCTATCGGCATCAGCTAATGTACCTGCTTCCACTTTGTAGTCCTTAAAAACCCAAGGATAAATGATGGGTGAGGATTCTGGGACTGGTAAGTACACCCGACAAACTTTTTCCACCATGGATTCAAAGATATTCAGCTCAACAAAGAAAACTGCAATGATCACTATGACCAAACTTTGAGAACTAATTAGTTTTAGTTTGTCATGAAGTTGAGGGTTGTGAATCTTGATCTTGCTGGATTGGTAGATATGAGTTAATAGGTTGACCACTTGTTGGTTGTTGCTCAAATGTCTGATTAGGAAGTTGTGATTGACCTTGACCTTCTCTACCCATTTATTTCTTATGTTTCTACCCCATCGGTCCTTGGTTGTGCATTTGTTGCTACTATTATTGCCTTGATAGAGCTTGGTTATTTGTTTGTGGCTACTGCAGCTATTATCAGACAACCTTATCCATGGTTGCTTATTGCCTAGGTGTCGCTTCCTCAACCAGAGCAGTTGTATCCTATTGTTGCTAACAGAGCTCCTGCTCCCTTGCCCATGCATTGTCCATTGTTGCTCTTCTTCAACTTGTCCGAGTGCTTCCTGCACATTATTTACCCGAGCTCTCTTCTCTACATTCAAATGATTTATAAGATCTAGAGCTGTTCATTTACCCTGATGCTTACCTGCTTGAAGAAAATTTGCTTTGTCCACTACAACAAACTATCGCAACATAGGTAGAGGGGCTACATCAATCAGTAATGCTAACATCATGGCAAGTTTTGTATCCAATTTTTGAGGCTTCCACATTGGTTGGCATAGTGGATGAGCTTGCTTCTTTATTTTTCAAAAAATAAACCAGGAACATTTGCTGAATAGTACACCATATTTATGTGAACATTTGCTATTTCTGCATCCTTCACCAAAGAATATATCATATGTGAGATACCATAAGGTTTTGTCTACACTAAGATAGCCATAGTTGCAAGATGCAATCCAAACTTCCACAGATTAGTGTCTAGGAGTCTATCATACTTGTATTCTCTTGAGCAGGCTCTCCCAAAAATGTGCCCCTCTCTACAATCAAAGCTAATTCTGTTGGTAGTGTTATTTCCTATTGGTTAAAGTGTAGTTGCACGGCTATACAACCTGGGTGAATCACCATACGTTTTGTTTCCTGAATACAAAACTCTATGAATGCGATTTGATCATCAACATATTCTAATTGGTCATGAAACTCTTCCACGAATAAATCATCGGATGATTGGGGATACCAGGCCATGGTATCTGTGCATAATGTAGAAAACCAGAACACTAGAACCACTCCACATGCGAGTGCGTTAAGTGATCATGAATCGCCAATGAGCTCATGTCCGCTACATTGAGGGAGTTGGGCAGAACAATGCATGTCATCATTGGGAAACGTATCGGACTCTATGGCGAATATAAGTCAAGTCCAAGTAAAGATTGAGACGATGAAGCATGGCAGTTAAATAGTATGTAAAAAAATCCATTGAGAAGTTGTGTTCATGTGCATGGTCATTTGCATGTGTGCAATTTGACAGAGAGGGACTTCAATATTCCATGCAAAATCAGTGATTCGAAGTCAAACTGAAGATTTACTTTAAAGATCAACCTTCAAGTGTCGTGCATCATGCATGCAACCATGATGCCTTTATTAAGTGCATGAAAAATATCACTTTATTTTGAGAGTATACACACTATATACAATGGTGTCAACAACAACATCCGTGATAAGGCCATAACATGGGCCCATTGACCGGAGTCTATAAAATATCGCCTGCTAGTGTGGCTAATTGGAATGTAGCTGGTCCAATCTCCTCATGAATCTGAAAAGGACCTATCCATCGTAGTTTGAATCTACTAGCTTGGTGCTTCATTTTTAATTAAAAAATAGAACCAATTCACCCATCCAAAGTTTAGGATTCTGTAAATCTTGATCATGCCAGCATCATTAGTAAAAAGCTATTATACCGATGTTCTTCAAGTTCACATAAAGTGTTGATCTAAAGTATTAAAGATTCCTCTATAAGAACCTCTCCTGAACGACAATACGTAGACTAGGGATCGTAATTTCCATAGGTGTGATAGCTTCCATGCCGTCAATGAGTTTGAAAGGTGTAAAGCTTGTGGACACTTTATACAAAGTCCCGTAAGCCCACATTATAAAAGATAAGTATTGCTCCCATTTGGACATTTGGGAAGAAATTTTTGCAACATAGTAAGTAGGACCTTGTTTGTGCTTTTGGCCAATCCATTGGCACAAGGATAGTAGGGGGAACCAAATCTATGCTCAATCTTATAATAATAAGTGATTGATTTGATAAGTTGATTGACAAAATGAGAGCCCCCATGAGAAACAAACTCCAAAGGAAGTCCACAGTGAGGAAATAATTCCATAATTAAGACCATGGCAATAGTATGTGCTATTGAATGGTGCAAACTCCATGCTTCTGCCCCTCTTGTATAATAATCTATGCAAGTCAAAATAAATTTTTTACCCAAGGCAAATGGAGGGCAGATCGGACTAATAAAATCCAACCCCAACTTTTTAAAAGGCTCCAGAGGTAAAATGGATTGCAAAAGAAAACAATGAATGTCATGTGGTTCACCCGTTTGTTGACAAGGATCACACCGTTGTACATGATCACAAACATCTTTATGCATGGTAGACCACCATAATCCACTATGTAATATTTTGTAAACTGTCAAATTAGTACCTCAATGGCCACTAGAACTTTTGGAATGTGCTTTCGTAATCATAGCACAGACTTCATGAGGTGGCACACAGTAAATTCATAAGCCCGTGAGATTCTTATAATACAATTGATCCAAAATAATGGAAAATCTATAGCTCCATAATGCTAATTTCTTTTGAGCCTTGGATCATAAGTAAGAGGCAGGAACAATAGTTGTGAGAAAGGATATCATTTCTTCATACGATCTAGGAGTGCCCAATTCTAGTTTGGTTTGATCTGCAACATGAAATAAATGTGCATCAAGAAAAGAGTCATCTACTCCATCCCATAGTTCACCATTATCTAATCGAGAAAGGAAATTTACAACATTATGCGAAGATCTAAGGCGGTGAACTAGTAGATGATCAACATGAAAAGTGAAGGCATGGCTCAATAAATAATGCCAAAATTTCTTGATAGAATAAATTAGCCCTAGACATTCTCTTTCAATTACTGAATTATTGTTTTCTACTATAGTCAACCATCAAGTGGCATAATAAATAGGGTCAAACTAGGATCTTATTGCCTCCTACTTTAAAATTTATCTAATAGCAATATCTGAAGTATCCACAAAGACATGGAAAGATTGAGACCAATCTAGAGCTTGAAGTACAAGTGCTTGTGTAAGTAAGGTCTTCAATTTGCAAAATGCTAGATCACATTGCAGAGTCCATTTCAGTTTGTTAGGTTTTACATGAGCAATAGCATTTAAGGGCATAGCCATATGAGATAGGCAATGCAAGTAGCATCCATACAATCGCATTTTTCCTAAAAATCAAAGTACCTCGTTACGAGTACGTAGTGGTTGTTGATATATTTAGGCAGTGATGTGTGTGAACACTCTAGGACCGTCGGGGCACTTTTTTCCTCTTTAGGAGGTTTTTTCCCCCGGTTTGTATATACGCCTATTGCCCTAATAGGCTACTTATCTTTGTACATTCTCTAGTAATACATTCAGTATTGTGTGTTTGTGCTCCAAGCTTCTTCTTCTTCCTTGTGCTGTTCACGTGATTCTGAAGATGTCTATCTCCAACAATTGGTATCAGAGCGGGTCATCCCTTTATCTAGGGCACCGTCGACACTCCTCCGTTTGCAGTCTTAGAATTGTAGTGCTTGTGTAGACTTTTTCGTCTTTTTGTGCCAAAGGTATATACTAGTTTCTATTCGCCAGTTTAAGCGTCTCGAAGTGTGCTATAGGTCTAACAGAACTTGTTTGGGCAGTTCTGTTCAACTTTTTGAGATACAATCAATTTTTTGCATCAAGGTATTTTAGTCACCGGCCATGGCTGAAAGTAGCGTATGTTGGCTGTTGAGGATAAGTTGGATGGTACCAACTACCCATTATGGGCTTATATGATGCGACATGTATTGGTTGCAAAAGGATTGTGGAACATTGTGCAGGGTGTTGAAAGACATCCTATTACACCTCTGACTACAAGTACTGCACATATAGGTGCTGGAGCTTATGAAGATGGTGTCGAAGATGATATTCCGTAGATTCCTGTTCATGCTGCTCTTTCTGCTGCACCTACTGCAGAGCAGATTTGCTGGATGGAAGAGATGCCCAGGCACATGCATTGATAGCTTTGTTTGTCAAATGTGCCATTATTCATCACATTCACTCTTGCGGAACTGCCAAGGATGCTTGGGATACACTTACCACATTGTACCAAGCTAGGGATGAGGCTTGTGTTGCTTACCTCCAAAAAACAGTTGGAGAGTGAGCACATGAATGAAGGTGATTCTATGGACAGTTTCCTAACAAAGATCAAAGACTTGATTGAACAATTGATTTCTGCTGATGAGGTTATACTAGATAGCTCACTTGTGCAAACCGTTCTGAATGGTCTTCCTGATTCATATCAGAGTTTTGCTTCTACTCTTTGTTTGATGATCAAAGGCAATCTGAATGCCTTATCATTTGAGGAGTTAGTCTCTATTCTATTGCAGGAAGATCAATCCAGGCAGAACAGGTCCATTATGTGAGTTGCAGATCAAGCTTTCCTAGCTAGTCAGAAGGGCAAAGGAAAATTGAGCTCTTCAACTAGTAAGCAGAAATCTGCTAATTCTGCATATTCGAAGAAGGAAGATAAAGATGAGAAGAAATCAAAAAAGTAGAAATTGTTTTGTAAGTACTCTAAAGGGAATGATCATATCATAAAGAAATGTCCAAAACTGGCTGCTAAAGAGGCAAAGAAGAAAGAGGCTGGAATGGTTGTTGTAGAGGCCTCTACACCAAAAACAGAGTCTGCAAATCTTGTGCAGGAAGAAGAATGGGCGTTTACTTTTGTCAGTAGTTTTGACCCATCTTCTCATGAGCAGTGTATGTCTGTAGTAGACTCAGATGTTTGTTATTTTGACAGTGGGACGACCAAACATGTTACCTTACAGCGTAGTTTCTTCTCTTCACTCGAGCCTGCCCCTACAGGGAATACTGTTACATGCGCCAACAACTCCTCTTATCCTCTTATGGGAGTTGATAAGATCATTTTGACTACTGTTGATGGTAGTTCTTTCACTTTATCAGATGCTTTATTTGTGCCAGGGATAAAAAAGAACCTGTTATCAGTTTCTGCATTAGCCAAGATTGGCTTGGTTGTGAAATTTGTTGATGACAGGTGTATAGTTCATGATCTATCAAATGGCGATGTGATTATTGCTTCTGGCATTTTATGTTGTGGGCTGTATAAGCTCATAGACTATGAAAGATCTATAAATGATTTGACATGTGCAATAAATGATTCGCAGGCTATGTCAGATGCAAAGCTTTGGCATGCACACTTTGGTCATCTGAATTTTGCTAGTTTGCTACACCTGCAGAAATTTGAAATGGTGTCCTCGTTGCCCAAACTTGAGGCACTTGGAAAACATGTTTGTGAAGGCTATATTTTGGGCAAAATGTGGCCTTCATCCTTTCCAAAAGATGGTTCAGTTCGGGCTTCTCAGAAATCGCAACTTGTACATAGTGATGTCTGTGGTCCTATGCAGACACCTTCTTTTGGGAATTATCTTTACTTCATGACTTTCATCGATGATTTTTCCAGGCATGCATGGGTATATCCATTGAAGGCAAAGTCCGAAGTGTTCATGTGCTTCAAACAGTTTTTGGTTTTGGCTGAAAATCTGTCAGCATGTAAAATGGGCACCCTCCATTCTGATCGGGGGGGAATATATGTCTTCTGATTTTAATGCATTTCTGGCTGAACGCGGGATAAAACACCAGTGTACAGTGCGGTATACACCTCAATAGAATGGAGTTGTTGAACGGAAGAACAGGTCTCTCATGGAGATGGCAAGGTGTATGGTCAAGAGTCAGGCTTTACCTCATAGTTTCTGGCTTGCGGCTATCATGTGTGCAGCATATGTACTGAACAAGTGTCCCACTAAAGCGCTGTAGTCTATCACTCCATATGAGGCTTGGCATGATCGCAAGCCATCTGTTGCTCATCTGCGTGTTTTTGGTTGTTTGGCATATGCATTAGTGCTTGAACAACATCGCAAAAAATTGGATGATAAAGCAGTAAAATGTATTTTTGTTGGGTACAGTTCTGAAAGTAAAAGCTATCGTCTATATCATCCACAGACTAAACGCATTCTGGTTAGCCGTGATGTTGTTTTTGTGGCTATTCAGCCATTGCTTTCATGTACTAACGAGACATCTGTTAGCTCCAAAGACATGTATGATACTTTGATGCCTCTTTTTACAGGTGGACAGTCTAGTGCTGGTCCTAATGAGGCAACTTCTCAGCCTTTGCAGGTTTCATGTGATGATGCAGATCATTCCATTTTTGATGCAGACTTACATGATGCACTAGTTGATGAGAGGGTTGATATTGAGCAGGCAAAAACTATGCCAAAATGGCTGGTGCAGACTTTGCGTGACAACAAATTAGATGCACCTCTATCATATCGTACTCGTTCAGGCTCTCATAGTGCTTGTTTTGCATCAGATTGCTATGCTATGGCTCCATCTAGTCTCTGTGATGAGAATGAGCCTGTTTCGTTTGATGATGCATAAAATTCAGAAAATTGGATGGCTGCTATGCAATCTGAATATGATGCAATAATGAAGAATCGTACTTGTTCTTTATGTGACTTGCCTCCTAGCAAGAAGGCCATTGGCATTAAGTGGGTATACAAGCTGAAGTGTAAACCTGATGGTACAGTTGACAGGTATAAGGCTAGGCTTGTTGCAAAGGGTTATGCACAGGAAAGAGGCATTGATTTGATGAGACCTTTGCACCTACATGCCGTATGACTACTGTTTAGAGGATTTGTGCACTTGCAGCCCATCATGGTTGGAATGTACATCAGTTGGACATTAAAATTGCATTTCTGAATGGTGACTTGCATGAAGAAGTGTATGTTTTTCAGCAACGCGGCTTTGTGCAAAAAGGGTATGAAAACCAGGTGTGCAAGTCAAAGAAGGCATTATATGGTTTAAAGCAAGCACCACATGCTTCGTATGAAGATACATGCCTATCTGATTGCACATGGTTTTGAGAACAGTCCAACTGAAAGCACCTTAGATGTTAAGCTTGCTAATGATGTGCTTCTAATCATTGTTGTCTATGTTGATGACATGCTGCTCATTGGTCCTATTGAGAAGCATATTGCTGATTTTAAGGCTGATTTTCATGCCTCATTTGAGATGTCTGATTTGGGGCATCTGCATCACTATTTGGGAATTCAGTTTATGCAAGTTGATGGTGGAATGGCTTTGTGTCAAACAAAATATATTGACACATTATTGCAGTATTTTGGCCTTGAAGACTGTAAGCCTATTGCCACTTCTATGGAGATAGGTTTATGATTGAGTCTTCATGATGCTGGAGATGCATTTGATGTTGTTCTCTATCAGCAGGCTGTTGGATGCTTGATTTACTTATGCATTACTCGGCCAGATATTCAGTTTGCTGTCTCACAGATGAGCAGATTTATGCATTGCCCAGGAGTCAAGCATTGGCAGGCGGTTAAGTGCATCTTTTGCTACTTGAGTGGTACTCGGCTACTTGGGTTGTTTTATCCCAAGGGGGGATCACTACCGCCAGATTTGCATGCTTTTTCTGACTCTGATTGGACTGGTTGCTATGACACTCGTGTGTCCACTAGTGGCTTTTGCTTCATGCTTGGTAGCTCATGTATATCTTGGTTGAGCAAGAAGCAGCCTACTGTGGCCACTTCCAGTTGTGAGGCTGAGTATAGGATAGCTTTCAGAGCTACTGTTGAGTGTGTGTGGCTCAGATGCCTTATGGCTGATTTAGGTGTTGGTCAAAATTCTGCCACCACTATCTTCACTGACAGTCAGAGTGCATTGGCAGTTGCGAGGAACCCAGTGTTCCATGCTCACACTAAGCACATTGAGGTGCATTATCACTATGTCATGGAGAGGTTCTCTGCTGGGGAGATGAGCTTGGCATATGTGCCCACACAAGAGAACATTGCAAACCTTTTCACGAAGGCTTTGCCCAGGGAGAAGTTTGAAGCTTTTTGCAAAGCTTTGGGCTTACTTCCTTTGTGGAGTGACTTCCACATAGCTTGGCACTTCCTAATACATGAGTGTCAGCTACTTGTTCACCGCATCACTCCCAGGGGCGATTTGTTGATATATTTAGGTAGTGATGTGTGTGAACACTCTAGCAACACTGGGGTACTTTTTTCCTCTTTAGGAGGTTTTTTCCCCCGGCTTGTATATACGCCTATTGCCCTAATGGGCTACTTATCTTTCTACATTCTCTAGTAATACATTCAATATTGTGTGTTTGTGCTCCAAGCTTCTTCTTCTTCCTTGTGTTGTTTGCGTGCTTCTGCAGACGTCTATCTCCAGCAGTGGTGGTACTTCTAAGACCATTTAAAATTTTTCCGGATCGACATCAATCCTTATACAGGAAAAAACATGAACCAACAACTTACCATATTTGACTTTGAGAATTGATTTATCCGGATTTAAACTTAAATGAACTTCTCAACATTTAATAAAGTGGAGTCTTAGTTGTTCTAAGTGATCTATACAGTGTCTTGAAACTGAGAAATCCTCCAAAAATACATGCATGAAACTACTCAAGAAAGGCACAAAAATCTACTGCATTCATCATTGGAATGTACTAAGGGCATTATGTAATCCAAGCACGTTATGGTACATGCCGAAACACCCTAATTTGTAGTAAACATGATTTTGGGAATATAAGATTCAAGCATTTCGACTTGCTTATAACCACTCAATCCACTTAGAAAGGAATACATTTTCTTGTCAGCAACTTCATCCAACATACTATCCAAAAATGGTAGAGGAGATGGATTCACTACAACATATGAGGGGCATACCGATGCTGCATATACCGACGGTCATAGTCGGCGTCGGTATAGCCCTTGGAAAATCTCACTAAGAGATACCGACGGTCAAGTGACTGTCGGTATGACCGTTTTAAACGGATCGTCGGTGTGGCCCGCAGCCGCCGGTATAAGCGTCGGTATAGGCATCGGTATGAGCGTCGGTATAAGCATCGGTAAATTACTGGCAACTACCGACGTGTATACCGACGTCCATACTGGCGCCTATACCGGCGGCAAATTTTCAAACATACCGCGAACCCGAGAGCAAAACTTCACATTTTTGCACGTGTTTGAGTACTGTCGGTCTACTGTCAAACTTGCGCGCACGAACCTGCATTGTCTTGTGCACACACACACACACGGATCTCTCTCTCTACACACACACACTCTCTCTCGGCTTAGCTCTCACATCTTGGTAAGTGCTGCACGTACTGTTAGCATTTGTGTTTCTCTATGCTTTAGGGTTTCTAATTTCTCTTTTCGTTGATTTTGCAGAAGTTTGTTGGCGTCGATTGTTTGGAATTGGATGAGAGACGACCTACATTACGCTTTGATGACAACGATTCAAAGAGAGACATACTTGTAAGTGATTCTTTTATTCGCTATTGATAGAGAGAGAAGGAGAGAGAGAGAGTGAGAGAGAGAGAGAGAAAGAGAGAGAGAGAGAAAGAAAGAGAGAGAGAAGAGAAAGGAAGATACACATTAATTTACACATGCATACATACACACATACATGTACACACATGCATGCTTACATACACACACCTATACACACATGCATGCTTACATACACACACCTATACACACATGCATGCTTACATACACACACATATACACATATGCATGCATACACACACACATAAATTTACACACATGCATACATACACACACATGCATACACACATACATACACACACATATATACACATATTCATACATACACATACACACACACACACACACGCATATACACACATACATACACACACGCATATATACACACATATATACACACATATACACACATGCATGTATACATACACACACATATACCGGCATGCATGCATACACACATATATACACACATGCATACATACACACATATACACACATGCATGTATACATACACACACATGTATACGCATGCATACACATACACACACATACACATACATGCATGCATACATACACACACGTACACACACATGCACACACATGCATGCCTACATACACACACATACACATACACACACATGTATACACATGTAAACATACACACACACACATGTACAAATGCATACATACACACACATATATACACACATGCATACATACACACATATAATCCTATTTTTATTTTGAAGTTTTTGTTTTACATCAAATATATAAAAATAGGATTAGGGTTTTAGGGTTAAATATTTAAGATTAGAGTTTTAGGGTTTTAAATAGGATTAGGGTTTTAGGGTTAAATATTTAAGATTAGGGTTTTAGGGTTTTAGGTCTAGATATTTAAGATTAAGGTTTTAAGGTTTAGTATTTCAGATTTAAGTCTAAGTCTTTCTGATTAGGGTTTTAGGATTTTAATACGTAGATAACATATATACACAAGCACACATATACATATAATACATACATACATGTAGATACACATGCATACAAAAATATACATATTTTAGATTTAATTCTTAAAGATTAGGGTTTTAGGGTTATAACATCTACATAAGATATATGCACACATACACATGCACATGTAATACATATATACATGTATATATTTCTGTATGCACATGTATACAGAAATATACATATTTTAGGTCTACATATTTAAGATTAGGGTTTTAGGGTTTAGTATTTCAGATTTAAGTCTAAGTCTTTCTGATTAGGGTTTTAGGATTTTAATACGTAGATAACATATATACACAAACACACATATACATATAATACATACATACATGTAGATACACATGCATACAAAAATATACATATTTTAGATTTAAATCTTTAAGATTAGGGTTTTAGGTTTATAACACCTACATAAGATATATGCACACATACACATGCACATGTAATACATATATACATGTATATACACATGTATACAGAAATATACATATTTTAGGTCTACATATTTAAGATTAGGGTTTTAGGGTTTAGTATTTCAGATCTAGAATTTTAAGATTAGGGTTTTAATTAAATATATATAATTAAATATATAAAATTAAATATATAAAAATAGGATTACGTAAGGAAAAAAATCTGAATATATAAATAAATATATATATAAAATAAGATAATTATATACATAAATAAATATAAAAAGAATTAGTGTTTTAAATAATTTAATTAAATATTTATAATTAAATATATAAAATTAGATATATAAAAATAGGATTACGTAAGAAAAAAAACCTGAATATATAAATAAATATATATATAAAATAAGATAATTATATACATAAATAAATATAAAAAGAGCTAGTGTTTTAAATAATTTAATTAAATATATATAATTAAATATATAAAATTAAATATATAAAAATAGGATTACATAAGGAAAAAAAATCTGAATATATAAATAAATACATAGATAACATATATACACAAGCACACATATACATATAATACATACATACATGTAGATACACATGCATACAAAAATATACATATTTTAGATTTAAATCTTTAAGATTAGGGTTTTAGGGTTATAACACCTACATAAAATATATGCACACATACACATGCACATGTAATACATATATACATGTATATATTTCTGTATGCACATGTATACAGAAATATACATATTTTAGGTCTACATATTTAAGATTAGGGTTTTAAGGTTTAGTATTTCATATTTAAGTCTAAGTCTTTTTGATTAGGGTTTTAGGATTTTAATACGTAGATTACATATATACACAAACACACATATACATATAATACATACATACATGTAGATACATATGCATACAAAAATATACATAATTTAGATTTAAATCTTTAAGATTAGGGTTTTAGGTTTATAACACCTACATAAGATATATGCACACATACACATGCACATGTAATACATATATACATGTATATACACATGTATATAGAAATATACATATTTTAGGTCTACATATTTAAGATTAGGGTTTTAGGGCTTAGTATTTCAGATCTAGAATTTTAAGATTAGGGTTTTAATTAAATATATATAATTAAATATATAAAATTAAATATATAAAAATAGGATTACGTAAGGAAAAAAAATCTAAATATATAAATAAATATATATATAAAATAACATAATTATATACATAAATAAATATAAAAAGAACTAGTGTTTTAAATAATTTAATTAAATATTGATAATTAAATATATAAAAATAGGATTACGTAAAGAAAAAAAATTTGAATATATAAATAAATATATATATAAAATAAGGTAATTATATACATAAATAAATATAAAAAGAACTAGTGTTTTAAATAATTTAATTAAATATATATAATTAAATATATAAAATTAAATATATAAAAATAGGATTACGTAAGGAAAAAAAAACTGAATATATAAATAAATACGTAGATAACATAAGATAATTATATACATAAATAAATATAAAAAGAACTAGTGTTTTAAATAATTTAATTAAATATTTATAATTCAATATATAAAATTAAATATATAAAAATAGGATTACATAAGAAAAAAAATCTGAATATATAAATAAATATATATATAAAATAAGATAATTATATACATAAATAAATATAAAAAGAACTAGTGTTTTAAATTATTTAATTAAATATATATAATTAAATATAATTAAGTAAAGAAAAAATCTGAATATATAAATAAATATATAAATACACAAACACACATACTTATATACCTATCTATATTCACATATATATACATATACACATATATATACACATGCATACATATATATACATGTTTTAGTTCTAGGTCATTTGGATTAGGGTTTTAGGGTTTTAATACGTACATAACATATATACACACATACACATACACATATAATACATATATACATGTATATACACATGTGTATAGAAATATACATAATTTAGGTCCAGATCTTTAAAATTAGGGTTTTAGGGTTTATGCATACATATAACTTAATTAAGAGGAAAAAAATCTGAATAAATAAATAAATATATATATAAAATAGGATCAATCAAGAAAAAATCCGAATATATAGATAAAATAGGATAGCTATATAGATTAGGGTTTTAAAACTAGGATTTTAAGTTTTTTTAGGTATTTAAGTATTTAGGTCTTTAAGAGTTAGATTTTTAGGTTTAATAAAAAAAGAAATGTTCTAAAATGTCCATATTGTAGCAGATGGCTTCTTTGGATCCTGAAGAGAGAATGGCATGTCCTTGCACATAGTGCAAGTATCAAATTTATCGGAAACGACGGATTTGTACTGCACATGTTAGAGAGTATGGATCCTTTGATAGGAGTCGACTGGAAAACCTACGCTATCATTCACATGGTCCCCCAGGTGAGCAGATGGATCCAAACGACATTGCACCGGTAACATCTCGTGGACAAAAGAGAGCAAAAAAGCACTTAGACGTAGAAGCAAGCACTAATAATATTACACAGAATGAACATATGGAAGAGATGCTTGAAGCATTTTATGAGATGGACGAAGATCATGATGGTGAAGATAGTGTCGACGAGAGTTTCATGGACACAACAGAAATTCCACGATCAGAAGTTTATGAAGAATATGAAAACATGCGAAGATTAGCTCGTTTACCACTTTACAATGGAGCAAAGATATCTGTACTACGTGCTTCACTCGCGATGCTCAATCTGCAATCCATTTATGGATGGTCAGATAGTAGTGTCACTGAATTGTTCAGGTAAGTGGAGAACAAATTGGCTTTCATTGTTGTATCACAATAACTTCATTTACTAATATCATTTTAATTGCTTATTGCAGGCTTCTTAAAGATCAAATTTTGCCAGAGGGCAATGACATGCCTCCAACACGTGGAGATGCGAAAAAACTTTTACAGTCCATTGGAATGGATTATACGAAAATTCATGCTTGTCTGAATGATTGCATTCTCTCTCGGAATGAGTATGAGCATCTCCACGTATGTCCAAAGTGTGGAGCAAATAGATTTAGAGAAGACGTTATAGGCGAAGCAATCCCCGCAAAGGTTCTTCGCCACTTTCCTATCATTCCACGAATTAAGAACATGTTTAGATGCAAATCTATAGCTGACTTAATGTCGTGGCATACAAAGAGCAGTTCTACAGATAATGTAATGCGAGTGCCAGATGACTCTAATGCTTGGAAGCACATAGATAGTAAGTGGCCAGAGTTTGCTAGTGAGCCTCGGTCCATACGCTTAGGCCTAGCTATGGATGGAGTGAATCCATTTGGATTACGCAGTTCTTCATGGAGCACATGGCCTCTATGTTTGGTCAATTATAATATCCCACCATGGTTGGCCACAAAGAAAGGTCATTTATTATTAGCTCTTATTGTACCAAGTAAGTATAAGGTAAAAAACATGGATGTATATCTTGCACCACTTGTAGAAGAACTGCGCATTTTATGGGATGGGATCACTGTGCGTGACACGTCTCAACCTATAAAAAGACGAGACGTGCGAGTGCAAGGCATACTTATGTGGATAATGCATGATTGGCCTGGTTATGGTCAATGTTCAGGTTTATCGATTTCGGGTTACCATGCTTGTCCTTTATGCGGACCACGACTCAAAGCACGCTATTCCAAAGCACCACGTAAAACTGTCTATGAAGGACATCATAGATATTTGCCTGATGGGCATGTTTTACGTGAAGGATAAATTGGTCGACAAGCGCAACACCAAATGAAAGCTAGCGATTGGAAACAACTGTGGGATTCAGAAAATCCAGTTGCTGGCATGAAACGGTTGTCCATTTTTCATGAACTCCCTTATTGGAGTGATCAATTGGTAGACCCGATGCATATTTTCAAGAATGTGGGAGAGATGCTTTGGAAAACTTTGATCGGAAAGAAAGAAAGCAAAGCACAAAGGGACGATCTAGAAGAGCGAGGTCGTATGCGAGAGTTGTGGGCAATTACTAAGCCCAACGAAACAATATCGTTACCAAGAGCTCCTTGGGTGCTTTGCAGGATGGAAGAGCAACAAGTGAAGAAAACAATTTCAGATTTTCGTACACCTACTGGATGCATGAGATGTCTAAAGACTGCTTTCACACAAAACGACGATCTTGCAGGACTCAAGTCTCATGATTGGCACAAGTTTTTATAGTTTGTGCTCCCTGTAACCCTAAAAGATTGTCTTTCAGAGGATGTACGAAAAACCATTTATAAAATTAGTTCTTTAGTACGGTGGATATCTTTCTAAAGAGATAAATAGAGATAGCATAGAGAGTGCGAAACTCAATGCTATCGAGGCTGTTTGTATGGTAGAGAAATACTTTCCCACAAGTATTCTCACTATTCAACTTCACTTACTGGTTCATGTAGTAAATGAAGTTGCAATAGCAGGAACTGTCCATAGTTGATGGATGTTCTTCTTAGAGCACTTTATGAAGACATTAAAAGGGTTTGTTCGATAGAGAGCACGTCCAAAGGGTAGCATGGCAGAGGGATGGCTTGTACAAGAATCTCTTGTATTCATTACTGAGTTTCTACCTATATCGGATCCTGAAATGCGTCGCTTATGGAGCGATGATGAAGATGTTCGTCTCGTAGGCGATGAACCACAAGGTAAAGGATTGCAAAGAAAAATGGATGCAGCTTTCAGAGAGAAGGTAATGAAGTTCTGCATAGTTAACTCTAAGCCTATGAAAAAGTGGTTAGAAAGGTATGAACTTGCCAAGGAAACTAACGCAAAGGAAAGAGCTCAGTTTCGAAGAAATCGTTCCACTAGATTTTTGCCTCTTCCAGAAAATCTTCGAGCTCTCCCACCTTTTCCAACGAGCAGATAGCTAGATGCAGCGGTTTCACAAGCAAAGGCAGCGGGTGAAGATATCTCTGAAGAAGAAGAAGAACTCGCAAAAGGATGTGATTGGGAGTATATCAAATACGGTGTACTATGGTCTCATGGACGACACTTTCGAATCGCACGAATCGATCAAAACCAGTCTACTTTTGATAGTGGAGTGATGGTGAATTTTTTGCAAAAAAGTAGAGCGAGTGCAAGAGATGATAATGCTCTAGAAGGCTAGTTAGATTATTGTGGTGTGATTCAAGACATCTTGAAACTATCTTTCAGAAAGTTTGATTACTTTGTTTTCGACGTGAAATGGTTCAAAGTAGTCACCTCTATAAGAAACGCAACAGTGAGACGAGATAAGAGCGGTTTGCTTCAAGTCGACTCCACAAGATTATGGACAGATGAAAGGGATACATTTGTACTTCCCGAACACTGTGAGCAAGTTGTTTTTATACCAGATTCAAAAGACCCAGAGTGGCTATTTGTTTTACAAGTCGCTCCACGTAGTAGACAAATTTTTGAAAATGCAGATGTAGAAGAAAGTCCATCTCTAGTGGACTTAGAGATTCACTCAATAGTTGAGGAGGAAGAGATCATTGTTCCAGAAGAAGAGGTCATTGTTCGAGAAGACGAAGCAATAGACGATGATCAGGAGGAAACCAGCATAGCAAGCGATTTAGAAGCCATCAATTTAGAGATAGATATTCTCGGTGCATCGGATCTTCAAGAGGATGCTAGAATAGAGGACTTTTGAATAAAAGACTTGTACGTACTAATTTTTGGTTTTTTTTTTGTTTATTCCCTATATTATTTTTCTTATCGCATGCTAATTATTTGAGTTCTTTTATTACAGAGCACGATGGGAGACAGTCCTCCAGTCACTCCACAGTCCATGACAGAGGAGCAGTTTTTGGAGTTCATCTCTCAGGTTCCTCCTGCGTATATGGCCGCTGCATTACAATATTGGATCGCTCATGGTAGCACTCCTCTCGGCCTCACTCCTGGCGGCCTTACTCCTGCCGGCCTCACTCCCGCTGGCCTCACTCCCGCCGGTGTCACTCCCGCCGATGTCATTCCTGCCGGTGTCACTCCTGAGGGTGGTGCTACTCCCGTAGGAGGTATGTCTCCTAGCTTTGTGACTCCACCACCACCATCTTTGCAGCCATCTCCTACTGGATCTACTAGTAGACATGTGCGTTCGACACCTCAGCACGATACAGGGTCTGGCCCATCTCGTAGATCGAGGTCATGCTCTGGAGCAAGAGGTTCTAGGAGTGGATCTACAGGTAGGTCTGGAGGCGGAAGAGGCGGTTGTTGTGGAGGCAGTGCGACGGACGTTGTGTCGCCCGCTTCTACTCCTAGGACGAGTACCTCAGATGTAGGTACGCCATGCAGTACACCACGCAATACACCACGCAGTACACCACGCAGTACACCACGTACACCTTGGGGTGCTCATGACCATGATGACTCCAAGGTATATAGTATCCGAGATGGAGCTCCGGTGATGGATGCGGCTGGCAAAGCAATGCGTGCACGCATACGACAGCTTTGCTCCATCCAGTTTGGACACTCCATCATGCGGAAATGGAGTGAACAGGATAAAGGTCGGAAGAATTATATCACATAGATGATTTACCAGGAGTTTCGACCAGCCGATGGACAGTCGATTGTCAGTTCAGAGTGGATTTTGCATACCGCACGTGAGATCATGTCGCATCGACGATCCGAGGCTCGTGATGCATTCAGAGAAGGCTTACCAAAGCCTGTGTGGTTAGATGCTGAGGAGTGGGACATGATTCGTGATGAGCAGCAGCAGAGTCCTGATCGATATCGCCAGCAGCGAAATGCCGCAGCCACATGTCTAGACACGATTGGACCGTCACATTTGGGCAGCGGCGGATATGACACGATGCATCATGAGTTTGTAAGTACCATTTCATTTATAGAGTTTATTTTTGTTAAATTTCTCATATATATTTCTCTAATCTTTTTATATTTGTTTCAGGAGCTGGCAATGGATCGTCCTCCAACACGATCGGAGGAGTCTTATGGATATACTCATGGGTTGACTGCACTATTGCAGGACTTGGAGGGACGCGGTGCGGTAGTTTCATGGGAGCGTTTGCGATGAGGTAATTAATTTATAAACTTGGTTTTTACTTGTTTGTAACTTTCATGTGAATTTATCTCATTCCATTATTGTTCTTTGTTGCAGGACTGTTGATATGGAATGTTCTTTGCATGTGTATGGCAGTGGAAGACCAATATTTTGTATTTGATTTCCATATGGCAATACATTGCTTTGCCATATTTTGTAAAAGCGTCATATATGATAGTGGTTTGCCACACTCTTGTACATGCTTCATTATTGAAATATATAACTTCTTTTGTACATGGTTCATTGTTCATTCTGATTATCGATCTCTTTTGTGTACAATAATACTCTGTTTCATGAAATCATATTTCGGTTGTCATTAGAGTACACATCACATGTACTCGGTTTTTTTGGGCAGAGTGTATTGTCTTTTGTTCAGCAACATCATGGTAATGTTGCTGTAGCAAAAGACAAAACATTATGCCCAACAAAAATTTTGCAGGTATGGTCGTCGGTATAAGCGACGGTACTCCCAATAGTGTCATCAAAATAACCGTCGGTACACCCAGGAGGCGATGCAGCAGAAATCGATTACTGACGCATATACCGACGTTTATACCGACGCATATACCGACGCTTTTATCGACGTCTAGACCGACGCCTATACCGACTCTTTGGTACCGACACGGAAACTGACCTTTACACCGGCGTCACGACAAATAAAGCCGCGTTCATTTTCCTCGGTAAAAACCTCGGTATACCATCGATCTGTTGTAGTGATTTGGAATTGTAGAAGCATTTAACTTTGTATCATTTCACACATATTAAAAATTGTTTATTCTTCTCAGGAACAATTATGATGGAAGACACACGCTCTGGATATTCAATGGGAACGATGAACCCTACTTTCAAAAATCTATCCAATTCTTCCTTCACTACTTCACAAAATTAGAATTCATTCGGTAATGTTGTTGGATAACCGAGGAAGCATCTGATTTAAGTACAATCTTATGCTGATAGAGTATAGGATCTAATCCCTTCTTATCTGAGTAATACCAAGCAAAAACATCCTTGAATTCAGATAGCCATTGAAGCAATGCTTATCGAAAAGGACAGACGCGATGAGATCCAATTTTAACATTATGTGGTTAACTTTTGGTATCTAAGTTTACCTGTTCTACGTGATCTTCCTGAATATGCACATTGGTTTGAGTCAAACTATCCTATTTCACCAACCATGCTATTTCTTCATCCACCAAAGGGACATCTTCTTGGTTTACACAATTGCTATTATCAAATCCTGTTCAATCTCAACCACTGCCTCCGAAATATATGTTAGTATATGATCAATGTCTACCCCTCATGATCGTATGCACATTTTGTAAGGCCCCCATTATGAGGAGAAGCCAAGCATGCATTACCCAATTAATGGA
The DNA here is from genome assembly GCA_020310875.1 of Ceratopteris richardii. NCBI lineage: Eukaryota > Viridiplantae > Streptophyta > Polypodiopsida > Polypodiales > Pteridaceae > Ceratopteris > Ceratopteris richardii. Next base: position 44,971,651 of record CM035407.1, on the reverse strand, counting down.
AATGCCAACTTGCATGTTGGATGAAGGTCATATTGGACCATGTAAGGTATTGTAAGGAAAGGGAGTTATCAGGGTCCCTAATTGTGAGGTTTGGGGTAGCGGTGAGCAATCCCGACTCAAGGATCCAAGGGGGCTAGCGAGCCCCTTGGCGAGGGGTCCTAAGGGCCAATGGGCCCCCAAGTGGGGGTCCGATGGCAGCACTCCCGATGCGACCACAAAGGCAATATTCCATGGAATATTCCCTCTTGAAGTCAAAAATCATTGATATTTAGGTGAGTTCCATCTTCTTAAGCCATGTATGGCAATTACGCAGGCAGTGGCCACCCATGCTCTATCGCCCATATATAGCCATCCATGAAAGGCCACCCATTATCCTATATATACATGACTTGTGCATGACCTAAGACATCGAATCGAGCCAATGTACCTCTACCTTGTATTTCCCTATCTAGAGTTGTCTAGATCTCCATTTAAGATCTACCTTGAGAGCACACTGGTGGACAATGCCATCATCTCTGTACTTGCTGTTATTAGAAAATTGTTGAGATTCTCCTACATCTGTTATCTACTCTATGACTACTCGTGTGTTATATTGCATAACTATTGTCTTACATGGTATCAAAGCCATAAGGTTTGAATAGCTTGAGAATTATCACTATTTTAGCCTACAAGTAGACTAGAATATCAGTAGATCTTTAGAGTGATTACATGATGGCTTCAGTTTCAAGCACTGGTGTTGCTACTGTAACTAATGTTAATGTTGCACCTATTCGAATTCGTCCACCTGCATTCAGTGAAGGGAAGCTGGATGGAACCAACTATACACTTTGGAAGTTCAAAAATTCTACAATTTTGGATTCCTATTAGTTACTTGATACTGTCATGGGACCTATGGGATTGGATCCAAAGCCTATACCATTTGAAGATCCAGCAAATTCAAGATTGATGATTCAACCAAATACAAATCTTCTACGAGCTTGGAAGAGGCGGAATATTGATGCAATTATGTGTAATTATAAGTAGTGTAAATGATTCTATGCTTACTTTACTTCAGCATACTACTAAAGCACATGAGGCTTGGGGCATATTGGCTTGTCAATATGAGACCAAGAACCACACTAGGATAAAAAATTTAGAAAATCAATTGGCAAATGAAAAGCTTTCTGATTCTAAAAAGGCTGAAGATTTTATCAAATAGATAAAACATCTTCAAGATCAATTGGTTGCAGTTGGTGTTGTTATAACACAAGAAAAGGTGGCTCGAAAATGTGTACGTGTTCTTCTAGCAAAGTATGATGTATTGGTAATAGCCCATAACACTCAGGTAAGACCAACTCTCCTTACATTTGAAGATTTTTGTGCTATGCTTTTAGAAGAGATGTGGTTGAAGAATTGACAAAGTACAAGTGATGCTGCTTTATGAGAAAATGCAAAAGGTAAAGGCTCTTCTGATGGATCAAAGAAGAAGCCAAGGAAGAAAAAGTTCACAAGAAGTTGTTTCTATTGTGAAAAGAAAAGTCATGCCATCAAGGATTGTAGAAAGAAGCAAGATGATGAACAAAATGGGATTGTAAATCATCTTGGAAGAACAAAGAGTCTGCAAACAACATAGAGTTGGAACTATGGGTAGGTATTGAAGAGGTATGCTCATCTGGTCAAGCTCGTGTTGATGAACCATGGATTTTAGATACTGGAGTTTCTCACCATATGATTAGTAAAAAGGATTGGTATAGTTCCCTGGTGCCTCTATGGGAATCCATCAATGTAGTGGTGGGAAATGACTCCAAGTGTCCAGCACTAGGAATTGGAACCAAACTTCTCCAAGTGTTGAGAAAAAGTTATCTGATGTTCTCTATGTACCTACACTTAAAAGAAATTTGTTGTCAATTTCTACAATAATAGATCGTGGACTCGAAGTTCACTTCAATAAGAGTGGTGCAAAAATCATGGATTCATCAGGTAATGTAGTAGGTAAAGGTATAAGATGTGATAATTTGTATGAGTTAAGTGCCTTAATTGCTATAGAAGATAAAGATGTAAGCAAGTTATTGTCATGGACACAATGGAAACCATCCTAAACCTCATATTCCTTGTGAATCCTATATCTCATGATTGGTTCGGAGTTAGGAGAAACCAATGCTTCCATTGCGTCCAAAATGTGCCAAAACCTAAAGAATGATTGTTTACTTGCTTGGTTCAGATATTCAGAGGTCCCTTTTGGGATTGATGACATCATCATTTCATAACCGCCATAGATCACCCCCTTTGAAAAACTATATAAGGAGGGGTTGGCCGCATTCATAATCAGTCTTGTGGATGCCAATCTTGGGAGCTCAAGGAGTCGTGACTGCCAAGTAAGTACTCTCCAAGTTCTAGTTTGAGTTATTGTCTTGTTCCTTGTTCTAGTCTTGTCTAGTCTTGTATCGTGGACATCCTTTCTTGTCCTCTTGTAATCTCATAGTATGAGATCTTGTTGAGTTCTTTCTTGTATCCAGTTCATCTCCCAGAAGGGAGTTCTTGTAATCGAGATATCTTGTTCCATACCTACGGTCCCGGGTTGTGGGATCTCCTGTATCATCTCTAGTCTAGTTTTCCATACCTATCAGTCTCGAGTTGTGGGATGTATTGTATCGGTTACGTGTCCTTGTATCATTTTCCCTGCGTGGGTGCTCTTGTAATCATAAGTGTATTTCTAAAATCTTGTCTACTGTAGTTAGAGAGCACAATCTAGTGCCCCCCTGACATTTTGGCAAGACTATCCACATCAAGAACGTGCCGAGCATGATGGACTCCATATCCATACTCAAAAATATCGAGTCTACTCTAGATGATATATGTATAAATATAACTTTGAGACTTTGAACGGAGGTTACAACAAGGTGATCGCTTAGTTGGAGAATTTGCATCTGACTTCCAAATTGTATTTCAAGGATCCACATATCAAGAAGACTATCTAGTTAGTCGGTTTCAAAGTGGTCTTAGAGATGAAATAAAGGTTTGTTTATCCTATACATCTCAGTTAAAAACTTTAGATGAAGTTATCAATCAAGCAATTCAGTGTGAGAATCAGTTGCTAAAAGAAATCCAAGTCCAAGAGTTAGAAGTCTTGAATAACGAAGACACTATTCCTCAAGAATCTAAATCAAGAAACTTTGAAGGCCAAGGAGTCATTATGAATTATATGGAGCATACAAATTATGAAGATAACAAGAAGATAAAGGACAAGGAGGAGTTTGTGTTCAATCAAGGAGGTGTGCTTACTCAAGGCACTCCATCAAAGATCTTGGAAACACTACATCACACCACTAAAATCTCAAAGGACCTATCTTGTCACGAAGCTAAGGAACCTCAAGGGAGACCGAGTCCTTCACCACCTTTCAAGATTAAGGATCATGAAGAATTCGAGGTTAATCATGTCTTAGATTCAAGAATCTCGCGAGGATGATTGGAATGCTTTATTCATTGGAAAGCATATGACATTAGCGATCGTACTTGTGAACTATAGAAAATCTTGAAAGAGCAAGAGTCAAGGTTCGTAAATTCCATAAGAAGAATCCAATGAAACCCAAGTTAGAGAACATGGCGGCTCCTCGTGGAACTCGTCACTTGAGGGGGAGGTGATGTCATGGACACAAAGGAAACCATCCTAAACCTCACCTTCCATGTGAGTCCTATATCTCATGATTGGTTCAGAATTAGGAGAAACCAATGCTTCCATTGTGTCCGAAATGTGCCAAAACCCTAAGATCGACTATTTACTTGCTTGATTCGGATATTCGGAGGTCCCATTTTGGATTGATGATATCATGATGACATCATCATTTCGTAACCGCCATAGATCACCACCTTTGAAAAACTATATAAAGAGGGGTTGGCCACATTCATAATTAGTCTTGTGGATGCCAGTCTTGGGAGCTTAAGGAGTCATGACTGCCAAGTAAGTACTCTCCAAGTTCTAGTTCGAGTTCTTGTCTTGTTCCTTGTTCCACTCTTGTCTAGTCTTGTATCATGGACATCCTTTCTTGTCCTGTTGTAATGTCATAGTACGAGATCTTGTCGAGTTCTTTCTTGTATCTAGTTCATATCCCAGAAGGGAGCTCTTGTAATCGAGATATCTTGTTCCATACCTATGGTCCTGGGTTGTGGGATCTCCTGTATCATCTCTAGTCTAGTTTTTCATACCTATGAGTCTAGGGTTGTGGGACATATTGTATCGGTTACGTGTCCTTGCATCATTTGCCCTTCATGGGTGCTCTTGTAATCATAAGTGTATTTCCGAAATCTTGTCTACTGTAGTTAGAGAGCACAATCTAGTGCTCCCGTGACAATTATGGCACCAATGATTTGGGAATCTCGGATTTCCAATTTTGATGGAGATGCAAAGAACAGGGATGGTTGCTCATTTGCCTACATTTTTTTGAGTTGTAGGAACCTTGTGAAGCTTGCATGATGGGCAAGCAACAACAAAAGGCATTTCCATGGGAGACCAACAATCGATCTCAAGCTCCTCTAGAGTTGGTACATGCCGATCTCTATGGTAAAATGTCTACACCTACTTTAGGAGGATCTTTCTACTTTTTGCCATTAGTCCACGATTATAGTAGAAAGCTATGGGTTTATTTCATTCATGAGAAGGATGATGCTTTTGAAAAATTTAAAACGTGGCATAAGTATGTAGAAAATGAATCAGGAAAGAAATTGAAGAAATTCAGAATAGATAGAGGAGGTGAATTCTTGTCAACAGAATTCAATAACTACTGTAAGGAGCATGGTGTGAAAAGGCAACTTACCACAAATCATACACCTCAACAAAATGGCGTTGTTGAGCATAGGAACAAGACAGTAGTTGAAATGGCTCGTTGTATGTTAAAGGCTCAAGACATGCTTGATTCATTTTGGGTAGAAGGAATCAATACAGTAGTCTATATGCTCAATCGAAGCTACAGAAAGGTACTGAAGGGGATGACTCCTCAAGAAGCATATTCTGGTAAAAGGCCTTCAATTTTGCATTTCATAATTTCTGGTTGCTTCTGTTATGCACATATTCCTAATTCAACAAGATTAAAGTTGGATTAAAAAAGCAAAAAGTGTGTCTTCCTAGGATATAGTGAAGAGTCTAAAGCATACAGGTTGTGGGATCTTGAGGCAAGGAAGATTTCTATCAGCCAAGATGTGGTGTTTGATGAACGAACACACTTAGTAGAAGATAAAGATAAATCTACTATCTCATCAAATGGAGAAATATCTCACCTTGTGCCTATCAAAAGATAGGTTAAAGTTAAGGAGGAGGAAACATCTGATGGAAAAATTTCCTTAGTAAAAAGGCAACAAGTTGTAGCTGCACAACGTAAGACACTACTGAAGTGGGCACAACAGGTCTTTGATGATCGTAATCCACACTTAGATGTACCAGAATCATCCTCAAATGGATTAAGAAGATCAAAGAGAATAGAGGAACAAAGAAGAGCCTCTGAACACATTGTTAACATGGATCTAATGGCAGATATCATGGGCTCGATAAAGGAACCCACCACCATTAAAGAAGCCCATGATGATCCAGATTGGAGAGCGGCAATGTTGTCTGAGTATAATAGTATACTAAAAAATAATACATGGGATCTAGTCGACTTGTTGCCAAAGAAGAAGGTAATAGGTACTAAATGGATTTGGAAAGCTAAGTATAAAGCAGATGGCACATTAGAAAAGTATAAGGCAAGATTAGTTGCACAGGGTTTTTCACAAATCAAGGGATTTGATGTTCAAGAAACTTTTGCACCAACAACACGCATGACAACAATTCGGACGATACTTGCAGTAGCTGCACAAAAGTCCTCGCCTATTTTTCAGATGGATGTCAAATCTGCATTTTTGAATGGTCGCCTCAAGGAGGAGGTATATGTATCTCAACCACTAGGTTTTGAGGTTCCAATTCATAAAATAACTTTTGTAGTTTGAAGAAAGGTTTGTATGGGCTGATGCAAGCACCATGAGCTTGGTACCAACAGATAGATCATTTTTTCAAAAATAGGGTTTTGAAAGAAGTACTCCTGATGCTAACTTGTATGTAACAAAAAGGGATAGCAAGGTAGTTATTGTTACTATATATGTAGATGATTTGATCATTACAAGAGATCATCAGGAACTCATCAATCAAACTCAAATTAGCTTGTGAACTGAGTTTAAATGACAGAGTTAGGTCTACTCCATTATTGTCTAGGAATTGAAGTATGGCAAAGAAAGGATGGCATTTTCATCTCACAGCAAAATATACCAAAGAAATTCTCAATGCATTTGGAATGATGGACTGCAAACCAACTAGCACACCTATGGAGGTAAATCATAAGCTATCTATGGATGATAACATGCTTGATGTAGATGCTAAGAAGTATAGAAAGCTTGTTGGAAGTCTTATTTTTCTGTGCAACACTAGACTAGACATTTGCTATGTTGTTGGAGTCTTAAGCAGGTTTTCCAACAAATCTAACGAGAGTCATTGGAATGCTGGAATGTGAATTCTAAGTTACATTGCAAGAACCTTGGATTTTGGTATTTTTTATAACATAGGTGATACACTTCAAGGATATTGTGATTCAGATTCGGCTGGAGATTGTGATTCGAGAAAATTAGTTTCTGGATATTGTTTCTCAATTGGTTGAGGAATATTTTGTTGGGTAAGTAGGAATCAACCAACTCTTGCACTCTACTCCATTGAAGCAGAGTACAAAGAAGCTTCTTTTGCTTCTTGTGAGGTAGTCCAGTTAAGGAGACTTCTTGTAGATCTAGGCTTTCCATCAAATATGGGGACTGTACTCAAGTGTGATAATCAAAGTTGTATGGATATTGCAAAAAACCCAGTATTTCATGCTCGCATCAAGCATATAGAAGTACAGTACCATTACGTTCATGAACTAATTGAAGATGAAATTGTGGAGCTAGAATATTGTTGGAGTTAGAAGTCTACGGAAGCACATGCACAACACAAGGAAGAAGAAGAAGCTTGGAGCACAACACACAATACTCAATGTATATTACTAGAGAATGTACAAAGATAAGTAGCCCTTTAGGGCAATAGGTTAATATACAAGCCGGGGGAAAGAAACCTCCTAAAGAGGTAAAAAAGTGCCCCAGTGGCCTTGGAGTGATGCAGTGAACAAGGAGATAGCACTCATGTATAAGGAAGTGCCAAGCTATGTGTAAATCACTCCACAAAAGGAAGTAAGCCCAAAGCTTTGTGGAAAGCTTCAAACTTCTCCCTAGGCAGAGCCTTCGTGAAAAGGTCTGCAATGTTCTCTTGTATGGTCACATATGCCAAGCTGATCTCCCGAGCAGAGAACCTCTCCCTGACATAATGATAATGCACCTCAATGTGATTAGTGCGAGCAGGGAACATAGGGTTCCTCGCAACTTCCAATGCGCTCTGACTATTACTAAAGATGGTGGTGGTAGAAGATTTACCAACACCCAAATCAGCCATAAGGCGTCTAAGCCACACACACTCAATAGTTGCTGTGAAAGCTGCCCTATGCTTAGCCTCACAACTGGAAGTGGCCATAGTAGGCTGCTTCTTGCTCAACCAAGATATACATGAGCTACCAAGCATTAAGAAAAAACCACTAGTGGACACATGATTTTCTTATCAACCAGCGCAATTAGAGTCCAAAAAAGCATGTAAATCTAGCGGTAGTGATCCCTCCTTGGGATAAAACAACCCAAGTAGTCGAGTATCACTCAAGTAGCAAAAGATGCCCTTAACCGCTTGCCAATGCTTGACTCTTGGGCAATGCATAAACTTGCTTATCTGTGAGACAGCAAAGTGAATATCTAGCCGAGTAATGCATAAGTAAATCAGGCACCCAATAGCCTGTCGATAGAGAACAACATCAACATCATGAAGACTCAATCGTGAACCAGTCTCCATAGGAGTGGCAATAGGTTTACAGTCTTCAAGGCCAAAATGCTACAAGAATGTGGCAATATATTTCGTTTGACACAAAGCCATTCTAGCATCAACGTGCATAAATTGAATGCCCAAATAATGATGCAAACGCCCCAAATTAGACGTCTCAAATGAGGCATGCAAATCAACCTTAAAATCAACAATATGCCTCTCATGAGGACTAGTGGGCAGCATGTCATCAACATAAACAATAATGATCAGAAGTACATCATTAGCATGCTTAACATCTAAGATGCTTTTAGTTGGACTGTTCTCAAAACCATGCACAATCAAATAGGCATGTATCTTTTCATACCAAGCACATGGTGCTTGCTTTAAACCATATAATGCCTTCTTTAACCTGCACACCTCATTTTCATGCCTTTTCTGCACAAAGCCACAGGGCTAAAAAACATAAACTTCTTCATGCAAGTTACCATTCAAAAATGATGTTTTAATGTCCAATTGATGTACATTCCAACCATGATGAGCTACAAGTGCACAGATGCTACAAATAGTAGTCATTCAGCAAGTAGGAACAAAGGTTTCATCAAAATCAATGCCTCTTTCTTGCACATAACCCTATGCAACAAGCCTAGCCTTATGCCTGTCAACTGTACCATTAGGTTTATGCTTCAGCTTGTATACCCACTTAGTGGCAATGGCCGTCTTTCCAGCAGGCAAGTCACATAAAGACCAAGTACCATTTTTCATTATTGCATCATATTCAGATTGCATAACAGCCATCCAATTTTTTGAATTTTGTGCTTCATCAAACGAAACAGGCTCAATCTCATCACAGAGAATAGATGTAGCCATAGCATAGCAATTTGATGTGACAGTATTCCCTATAGGGGCATGCTCGAGTGAAGAGAAGAAAGTGCGCTGCAAGATAATATGTTTGGTCGCCCCACTGTCAAAGTACCAAACATCTAAGTCTATTGCAGATATGCACTGCTCATGAGAAGATGGGTCAAAAGTGTAAATAGTAGTAAACGCCCATTCTTCTTCTTGCAGAAGATTAGCAAGCTCTTTTTTTGGTGTAGAGGCCTCTACAACAACCATTCTAGCCTCTTTCTTCTTTGCCTCTTTAGCAACCAGTTTTGGATAGTTCTTTATGATATGATCATTCCCTTTACAGTACTTGCAAAATAATTTCTGCTTTTCTGATTTCTTTCATTTTTGTCTTCCCTCTTTGATTGTGCAACATTAGCAGATTTCTGCTTACTAGTTGAAGAGCTCCATTTTTCTTTGGCCTTTTGACTAGCTAGGAAAGCTTGATCTGCAACACAAATAATTGACCTGTTCCGCCTGGACTGATCTTCCTGCAACAAAATAGAGACTTACTCCTCAAAAGACAAGGCATTTGGATTGCCTTTCAGCACCAACCAAAGAGTAGAAGCAAAACTCTGATATGAATCAAGAAGACCATTCAGAACGGCCTGCACAAGTGAGCTATCTGGTATAACCTCATTAGTAAAAATCAACTATTCCTTCAAGTCTTTGATCTTTGTTAGAAAAGTGTCCATAGAATCACCTTCATTCATGTGCTCACTCTCCAACTGTTTTCAGAGGTAAGCAACACGAGCCTCATTCCTAGCTTGGTACAATGTGGTAAGTTGTATCCCAAGCATCCTTAGTTATTTTGCAAGAGCGAATGTGAGGAATAATGGCACGTTTGATAGACAAAGCTATCAATGCATGTGCCTAGGAATCTCTGCCAGCCCAAGGAATTTGCTCAGCAGTAGGTGCAGTAGAAACCGCAGCACGAACAGGGATATGCAGAATATCATCATGTCTGACACCTTCTACATCAGCTTCAGTACTTACAATTGTAATAGTTGCAGGTGTGATAGGATGTTTTTCAACACCCTGCATAATGTTCCATAGTCCTTTTGCAACCAATACATATCGCATCATATAAGCTCATAATGGATAGTTGGTACAATACAACTTATCCTCAACAACCAACATACAAAATACATCACTGCTTTCAGCCATGGTTGGTGACTAAAATACCTTGATGCAAAAATTGAGTGTATCTCAAAAAGTTGAACAGAACTACCCAGATGAATTCTACTAGACCTCTAGCAGACTTCGAGACGCTTATACTGGCGAACCAAAATTTGTATATATCTTTGGCACAAAAAGACAAAATAGCCTGCACAAGTGTTGTGATAGTGTTCGGCGGCCGAAAGAAGCTCAGATCGCGATTTTTGCACGAGAGAGTGAAGAAGTTTTGATCTCGAAAATACACTGAGTATGCTGACCAAAATTTGTGGGATTCTGAGATTGCAATCGGAGAGGTGTTGATGACGCCCTAGATGAAGTGGCGATCTGCTCTGATACCAATTGTTGGAGTTAGACATCTGCAGAAGCACGCGAACAACACAAGGAAGAAGAAGAAGCTTGGAGCACAACACACAATACTGAATGTATATTACTAGAGAATGTACAAAGATAAGTAGCCCTTTAGGGCAATAGGCGAATATACAAGCCGGGGGAAAAAAACCTCCTAAAGAGGGAAAAAAGTGCCCCGATGGTCCTAGAGTGTTCACACACATCACTACCTAAATATATCAACAAATATTGCCCAAGAGAGGAAAATTGTGATGACGTATTCACTAAAGCACTTAGAGCAGCTCAACAAGCATCTTTAACAGATGGTCATAGGACCAAGACCTACTTGATTTATCATTTGGTAAACATTGAGGGGGGGTGTTAGTATATGATCAATGTCTACCCGTCATGATTGTACACACATTTTATAAGGCCCCCATTATGAGGAGAAGCTAAACGTGCATTACCCAATTGATGGGAATCCTAACTTGCATGTTGGATGAAGGTCATGTTTGACCATGTAAGGTATTGTATAGAAAGGGAGTTATTAGGGTCCCCCATTGTGGGGTCTAGGGCAACAGCGAGCAGCCTTGGTTGGGAGGTCCACGGTGGTCAGTGGTCCCCCTGGTGCGGGTCTGGGGGCAGCGTCCCTAGAGCGATGGTAAATTCCATGGAATATTCCCTATCAGAGTAAAAAATCATTTATATTTAGGTCCAGTCAACTAGACTAAGCCATGCATGGCAATTACGCGGGCAGTGGCCACCCACACTCTACTGCCCCCATGTATAGCCGTCCACTAAAGGCCACCCATTATCCTATATTTACATGACTTCTACACTACCGGAGACATTGAATCGAGCCAGCGTACCTCTACCTTGTATCTCCCTATCTAGAGTTGTCTAGATCTCCATTTAATCTCTACCTTGAGAGTGCATGGGTGGACAATGCCATCATCTTTTTACTTGCTGTTAGTAGAAAATTATGGAGATTCTCATATATCTGTTATCTTCTCTGCGATTGCTCTTGTATTATATTGCGTAACTATTGTCTTACAATATCAATTAATCCTATCGATTGTAAATCACGATTAAGTTCCAAAAATTTTAGTTCCTCATTGTTGGTGCAAAGTCTAAGTCCACACATTTGGCTTGAAGTCATTTATTTGACTTGAGAGAATATTTGTAATCACCTACCAAAAACTCGTGGACGTGTTAGTGAAAAGCATCTACTTCATTGAGGGAATATTTTCTAGATTAAAGGATTACTTTTAGAGAGATCCAAAAGTTGAATTCAAATTCAAATTTGAAGGTAACACTTATATAAAGTGACTTGAAAAAGTCGCGAAAAACGGAGTGTCACTTCTCGAGTTCTCCATAGTTTTGTTTTTGTAAGAGTATGAGGCCTACATTGTAGCCTACACTACTCTCTGTCATTAGGCTATGATTGTCAAGCCTATGATCTTGTACAACATTGTTCATTAATACATTACATCTACATTGTTCATCTATGATCTCTCTGTAAGAACCAATTGTGGATTGAGTTTACCACTCAAAGAAAGCAACCTAAGCAAGCTATCTCAGAGTATGTGACCAAACTCAAATATGTAGCAGATCAATTGGCAAGCATAGGAGAAGAAACTAAAGAGGACCAGATTGTAAGACAAGTAATCAATGGTATTAAAGATGATGACAAATGGGAGAGCTTCACAATTGCCATGGACTTGTACATGGACATGCACATTCTAGACCTTATAAAACTCATGGGGCAACTATTTATTGGTCAAACTCTACAGAGGCCCTAAAAAATCGGGGGTAATGATTCATATGTTAAATTGATTGCTCTATCTATAGTGCATCATTTCAAGTGATTCCACTCGGAATCATTAGATTACTAAGCTAATTAGATACCTCTAAAAGGAATTTTTCCAATTCCTACTGTAATGGTCGCACTGAGCATAACAAGCAACAGGTGTATGGTGAAAAATAGAAGGTTTTCATTAATCCTTCTATTTGGAAGTAGTCTGTTTTGATTCAATCTTTTCATACATCACTTCCAAAGTACATAGGCACTTATATAGTTTCTTTGGACAGCTAAGAGGGCCCACAATGCAACTCTGAAGCTACAAGAGGCTGGAGTAGCACTCTACTTAGCTTGCAACTCTCAAATGAACTTGCACTGTTTGTCGAGTGGTCTCATCCTACTCCATTTGCAAGGAGAAAAGTTTGAATAATATATCCGCATCAGCTAATGTACCTTTTGCACTTTGTAGTCCTTAAGAAACCAAGGATAAATGATGGGTGAGCGTTTTCGGGCTTGTAAGTACACCTGAAAAACTTGATTCCACCATGGATTCAAACATATTCGGCTCAACAAAGAAAACTACAATGATCACTATGACCAAACTCTGAGAACTAATCAGTTTTATTTTGTCGTGAAGTTGAGGGTTCTGAATCTTGATCTTGCTGCATTGGTAGATATAAGTTAATAGGTTGACCACCTTGCCATTGGCACGAGGATAGTAGGGGGAACCAAATCTATGCTCAATCTTATAATAATCAGTGATTGATTTGATAAACTTGTTTGGTATAGTTTGTGAATTACCAAAATCATTTATCAATACATTATGTATAGTGGGACTAGAGTACTAATGCCCATTGGGTCTGGGTTCTCGTTGCATATGGTTAGTTGATACTAACTAGTTCCTAGAATTATATCTACACTAATTTGTATTATGATTCATCATATTGCATATTGCATATTGCATAATACATTTGATTCAAAGCACTACTTGTCACTACATGCCCTAGATTCTTGCATTTAGTACATACCATTTGGCTATAGGGATTAGTTATAGCGAAACGATTTGAAGTTACCATACTTACAATGTCTAAGGAGCACTGCCAAGCCGAATTTCCAGCTTTTAGATTTTGTTCTAGTTGTTCCATTGAATCAATGCTCTGGTCCAAGAATATGGTTCCATCTAATTAAAAAAAAAATAGATTTTTTCCTTTAATAATGAATTTGATCCATCCATGAAGCGACAGTATATCACATCTTCTAGGGGTCTCTTAGTTTTCGGAATTCACTACATCGTACTCCAGAATACCAACGCGTAATCTACTACCACCTAGTTGGGCTGCTATATCATATATTTCAAAGTAATGAACAATTGACCAGTGATTTTTACTTTTTGGAATCGTCATAAGAATGCATTTTTAAGAGCAGCATATGTATCAAAATGATTTATGGTGATCTCTATTAGCGAATAGATAGCTTTTTCTCATGAAGTAGCTTGAAATACTTGACATTTTCTTGCATCATCTGGATTCCCTTCTAGCAGGTCATATTGCATGTCGAAAAGTCTGACAGGCATGTTTGGATCATCATCAATTCTTCTGTTAAATTGGTTGAACTCCATTCCACTCATTCCATGTATTGGGACTGCCATAATAAATGAGACTTTCCACTACTTCCACTCGTCATATGCGGGTACCAACAAGATTCCATCCTCCTCTACCGTTACTTTGTTTTGAAACTCCATCTCACTTGCTGCACCAAACTATCTTCGTAACATGGTATGCTTTTCCGCCAGCCACTCTGTCTAAACAGAATCCAAAAATACTAACATCAAGATAAAATCCAAGGTCTTCTGTCTAGTTCCCTTTTTGATTCCTCCTTAGTTTGTCACCCATTTGCGACTTGGCCACCTTGAAAGTTACCTATACCTCTAGCATATGGGTCAATAGAAGGTACAAAACAACACCTCGTTCCACCAAGTATCATAGTTGTGTAGATACATGATTGCTATTTGAACTTTCTCCTCTGTGTAAATTCATCTCTGATATCGTAGTTCCTCCAACCTCTTCAAGCATCACTTAAACTTATAAATATTTTGAAAACCACTTACCCGAGCATGTTGACATGCTCCTACTCAATCAAAATCTATTGTTCTAATAGTTCAACTGCTCCTTCTTTAGGGATTGTCGTCTACGTCCCACTTTGTGTTGTTACTTTCTACCCCATCCCATCATGGTCACCAATTGTTTGGTTATACTAGATTCTTTAATACCACTATGCAGATAGATTAGGTTCAAGAAATGGGTAATACGAAAGATTGTTCTAGTGCATTTCTATTCTCTTATTGTATACTGTCTAACATTACAACACGACCTAACAAAGAATGGAGTAACAAAAGAATAAATGACACAATGATATATGCGGAGACATTGCATCAAATTCTGTCAAAATATTGATAAGCAAGGTATTGCAGGATAGATTCTGCCTATGGATGCGACTTAGACGTGACTACTCTTTCTATGAAAGATGTTCCCACTTATCACACGAATTTGAAGTACCATTTCTTCTATCTTTCTTCCGTTACATAGAGGAAGATTTCGTTAATTCTACAGAAGTTCATTTGACGTAATTTAGAAATTTATAATTATAAATTTATAAAATTAGTCATACTAGTGGAAGCCTAACAAACACCTTTTGGTTAATTTGGGTGTTGCTCAGTCTTCTACCATCACCATCTTCACTAACAGTCAGAGCACGTTAGCAGTTGTGAGGTGTTGATGTATGAAACATCACAGGAAATGAATTAATGTGACACTACACAAGCTCTATGGTCACCATTAACTCAATGCTTCTTCAAACTTTGAGAAATGATTGCCTTAACTGAGAACTTTGCTTCTTCAAAACTTTTTATTCACTGAAAAGACATACCTTCAATGTTTTGCTTATTTCTCTTAGGATAAACATTATTTTGTCAAGATCTTCTGTCAAATGAAACTAGTTCGAACAAAGCTATGACATGCTACAAAACTTTGCATTACAGACCAAGTTTGTACCTTCACAAGTTGACGCTATATGAACTTCCAAAATAGGAAATCTTGCCTATTTTAGCAAAAAGTATGTTCCTATACTGCAAATTCGATGCCTAGCAACGACTTCCTGCATAAAAGTCCAGTTTCCAATAGGAATTCGATGTCGGGCATCGAATTCCCGCACAAAACCTCACTTTTTTAGGCATGAAATCATTAGGTGAATCATAGGCATAGGAAATAGGGATTTATCAACTACAACTCGATGACAGGCATCAAATTGGTCCAACAATCTCCTATTTTGAAAACCTTTATCGTAATATCTGAAACAGATAGATAAAAAAATGACTTATCATCTCAGTCTCGATGCCATGCATTGACTTGATTGGAAAACTTGAACTTTTGAGAACATTACATAGTAGGCAAAGTATGGAAATGGAGGAGAGAGTCTCATACACAGAACTTTAATTAGTTCTTCTCATAGCTATAAAAACCTCAAAAATTTACAAGTGCTTTTTTACTTAGAGAAGTCTGATTGTTTCTTAGTCATACAAAATCTCTCTTTCTCACATTCTCTTTCACTCCCTCTACGCGTCTATTGATAGAAATCGAACTTATATAGACCTTCTCAATCTCGTGACTTTTGAAAACTCTAGAACTAAAGTTAAGTCTAACTTTACAAATATATTACATGTGTGAAATTGTTGCTTCACATAGGCATGTGTTTTTGTTCTTAGACTTTGACCTTCAAATTTATGTCCAACTTGTGATTGGTTTTCCAACATCTCCCCTCAATCACTAATTGACATTCTCTATGTCTTCAAATTATCTTCCTTTCTTTTTACTCGTGCCATGCTTTTGAATCCACAAGTCTTCACATCATCCAAGCTCTTTGTCATGATATTTACTATCTGATACTCTGTAGAAATGTACGCCACTTCAATGTCTTTCTCGATTATCTTTTATCTCACGAAATGATATTGTATCTCTTTGATTAATGCCCAAGCTTTTGAATAATGTCTACATCCATATGACCTCCTTAGCTGCTTCTACAAGTCCTTTGTATGTACTCAGCTTCAGTTGATGATAATGCTACTATATGTTGTTTCTTTGAACACCGGTTAGCATGCATAAAAATGTTCCACATAGGGATGTTCAAGAGAATGTGCATTTAGATCAGTCTGCACATGTTCCTGTTCAGCAACCATTGAGACGTTCTGCACATGACTCACATCCACCTGATAGATATGTTCTAGGTTTAGATTTTGTTATGCTAACAGACGTTGATGAGCCTTCTTGCTACAAAGAGGTTGTGCAGACAGAGGATCATGTCAAGTGGGAACATGCCATGAAGAGTGAGTTGGATTCTATTCACAAGAATGTTACTTGGGATTTAGTACCTTTGCCAAAGGGCAAGAGAGCTTTACCATGTAAATGGGTATATAAGCTGAAATTCACATGAGATAGTGCTTCTCCAAAGTATAAAGCATGACTTTTTGCAAAGGGTTTTAAGCAACAACATGGTGTGGATTTCAAGGGAATCTTCTTTCCAGTGGTCAAGATGACTACCCTACACATGTTTCTTGGATTTGTTGCAATGGAGGACTTAGAGCTAGTCCAAATGGTTGTGAAAATTGCTTTCTTGCATGGAGATCTTACAGATGAGATCTATATGGAACAACTGGAGGGTTATGTAGTTCTTCGCAAGGAAAGTCTAGTTTGTAAGCTCAAAAAGAGCTTGTATGGACTTAAATAGTCCCCTAGATAATGGTACCAAAAGTTTGATGTTTTTATGAAGTCTCAAGGCTATTCTTGAAGCAATGAGGATCATCTTCTCTACACAAAGAGATGCTCACATGGCAGCTTGATATGCTTTATACTTTATGTGGATGATATGTTGATTGCTAGGAAATCCTCTTATGACTTGTCAATTCTCAAAAAGACATTGAGTCAGAGATTTGATATGAAGGATTTGGGGGATGCCAAACATATTCTTGGCATGCGCATTACTTGTGATAGGACTAAAAGATGCATATACTTGTCTCAAACTGAGTACATATCCAAAGTACTTCACGGGTTCAATATGTAGGGTGGAAAGGCATTTATTACACCTTTACCCACATATGTGAAGTTGAGCAAAGATCATTGCCCCAAATTAGATGAGGAAAATGTTGGAGAAACAATCACTAATTGGACATATATTTGAGGGTCAAAGATTTAGAAGAAAATCACATGCCTATGTGAAGGGACAATTTCACAAGTGTATTATATTTGTAAAGTTAGTTCACTTTAGTTCTAGAAGTTTTTTAAAATTCACGAGAATGAGAAAATCTATATAAGTTAGTTTGTATCAACTGACGCGGTGAGAGAAGATGAGGAAGACAATGAGAGAGTGAGTTAGAACTCATTTTGTATGACTGAGAATAGTCCGGCTTCTCTGCGTGAGAAAGCACCTGTGCATTTCTGAGTTTTCATAGTTATGGAAAGAGTTTATTAATTTCTGTGTATAAGTCTTCTTCCTCCATCTCCAGTGTTTATCTTGTGTGAAATGATTTCAAGAGTTGAAGTTTTTCAAGCAAGTCGATGCCTGGCATCGAGTTTGTGCTGATAAGTCTGTGTTTTATTTTCTGAGTTCCAACTCCTGCTAAATCTTCTTGAAAAGATGATGTTTGTGGAGCAACTCGATGCTTGGCATCGAGTTTTAGCATAAAGTCGATGCCCGGCATCGACTTCCCACATAAAAGTGATCTTGTTCATGTGTGTGTAAAAGAGGCTAATTATGGTGCTGAAAAAGTGGCTAGAAAAGCTCAAAGTTGATGCCCGGCATCGACTTTTGGTTGCAAGTCGATGCTAGGCATCGAATTTTTATTTTTAGACAGCAAAATTTACTAAAACAGGCAAAATTTCCAGTTTTGGAAGGTCATTCAGGGTCATTTTGTGAGGGCCATAACTTGAGTTCTAGAGATCCGTTTCATGCATATGATAGCTTGTTGGAAAGCTCTACTCTTCTAATTTCAGCCTACAAAAGATCTTGGAGAAATAATATTTGAGCTAAGAGAAATTAGCAAAACACTGAAGGTATGTCATTTCAGTGACTAGAAAAATCTGAAGAAGCAAAGTTCTTGGTTTCATGCAAGTGCAAAAGCCTACATCTACAATACAATCTCTGATCATTTGCTACCACACATCAGAGGATTGGAATAATCTGAAGATATATGGAATGCATTGGAGTATCATTTCCAAAGTACCACTAAAGTACAACATTCAAGAAGAAGCCAAGTCAAAGTATTAGTGATTATGTCACTAAGATGAAGGATCTAGCAGATAGTCTTGGATCCATAGATGAAGATGTTGAAGATCATAGATTGATTGCTCAACTACTTGCATGTTTGAGAGGGGATGAAAGGTGGAAACCTTTTGTCTTATCAACAGAACTTTCATTAAATCATTATGTTCCTGATTTGAACCAGTTGCTTGGTTTGATGCTCACATATGAGCAAGACTTGAGGGGAGATGGAGATAAAGGACAAAGTTCTGCAATGTACATGAAGAACAAGAAGAAAGGAGATAAAGGTAAAGCAAAGGATGAAGAAGAGTCAAGTTCTCAAGTTTATTATGCAAGAGGTAAAGGCACAGGCAGAGGAAGAGCAAGAGGCTTTGGAAGAGGAAGAGGAAATCAGAATAACAATAAGAAGGCTTGCTGGATCTATGGATTGAGTAATCATTTGGCTCATGACTGTTGGCACAACCAACAAGGATCAAACCAGAATCGAAACAACAATAGCAGAGGTCGAGGTGGAAGATATCAAAGTAATTTTCAAAGAGGTAGACAAAATCAAAGAGGAGGCTATGGTAGAGGTGGAGGAAGAAGTTGGGGACAGAATCAATCCTACAACACCACCTACTACAATTATGCAAATGACACACAAAATGAAAGTCATACATCATTGATGATGAATTCAATTAGCACATCAGATAAAGAAGATCTAAAGGTATTTTTACATTGACTCTAGATGTTCTAATCATTTGTCAGGAAACATAGAATTGATGTCAAAATTGGAAAAAGGTATTTCTAGTCACACAGTTCAAAGAGGTGACAATACAAGACATAGTGTACATTCAGTTCGAAAAGTGAAATGCAAGAATGGAGCAGATTTGCTAACCAATGTTTTGTATGTTCCTACAATACCTAAAAACTTGATTAGTGTGGGACAGATAGTTGAAAAAGGTTTTCAAGTCAGGTTTACAAATGAAGGAGTATTTGTTGAAGATCGAGAGAATGGATATAATCAGATTGTCTCTGGTAAGAAAGAAGGTAGACTCTTTACTTTAAGAGTGCAAGGGAACATTGGTCAAGCTTTGCTCACACATGGTTAAGGTGTGATTATAGAACTTGATCTCTGGCATAAGAGATTAGGTCATTTCAATGAAAGAGGAATTAAAGCTATGGTTGCTAATCAGTCTGTACTAGGATTACCAAATGTGCAAAGTCAACATATGGTTTATAAATGTGAAGCATGTCAAATGGGAAAAGCACACAGGTTACCATTTCAAAAGAAAGGATTCAAACATGATGGATTACTAGAGCTCATTCATACAGATGTATGGGGACCAACAAAAGAAGGATCTATCAGTGGCTCAAGGTACTATGTTCTTTTCATTGATGATGCTACAAGATGGATAACATTATATGTTTTGAAGGAAAGATCAGAAGTGTTTGGAGCTTTCAAGCATTTTCATGCATATGCAGAGAGAGTCACAAGTCAAAAGCTTAAAAGACTGAGGTCTGATGGAGGGGGAGAATACTTCTCCCAAGAGTTCAATGATTATCTTTGGAATGCAGGTATTAAGAGAGAAATAACTTGCAGGTATACACCACAACAAAATGGTGTATCAGAAAGAACAAAAAGAACTCTGCTTGAGTTTGCTCGAGCTATGCTAAAGGAGAAGAATTGTCCAAATTATCTTTGGGCTGAGGTTGTAAATATAGCTACATATCTTGTGAATAGATTACCATGTGCAGCTCTAAATGGAATGACTCCATATGAAGCTTGGTGGGGTAAGAAACCAACACTAGATCATTGTAGAGTGTTTGGATCAATTGCACATGCTTATGTGCCATCACAACTTAGACATAAACTTGAACCAAAGGCAGAAAAATATGTGTTCATTGGTTATGATGAAAAGCAGATGGGTTACAGGTTGTGGAATCCTCTAACCAAACAATTTCTTGTTTCTAGAGATGTTACATTTGATGAACAGAAAAGTTGGTATGCAGATCAAAGTCATACAGTTGAAGAATTTGAAGAAGAGGTAAGAAGATGTGAGAAAGGATAATCAATTGTGCAGGTGAATAGAGATGAAGACTATATGCAAGCAAGTACATCCAGAAGTGGATTAACAAGAAGGAATGAAGAAGCTCCTATATTTGATGAAGAAGTGTATCCAGACACTTATGAAGAATGTGAACCAAGAAGGTCAAGCAGGACTAGAAGACAACCAGAAAGGTATTCTTATGATACTTCTTACATAACTTAGAAGAACTATGCATATATGGTCAAAGATGATGAAGAACCTCAGAATTATGATGAAGCTAAAGGTAAGAAGCAATGGGAAGAAGCAATGAAGGAAGAGTTCAATGCACTGGAGGAGGAAAAGACATGGGAACTTGTTCCTAAACCAAATGGTAAGAAAGTAATTGGAAATAAATGGGTTTATAAAGTGAAGGAGCTTGCAGATGGAAGTATAGCCAGATACAAAGCTAGACTGGTGGTGAAAGGCTATGCCCAAACCTATGGCATAGATTATGATGAGACATTCAGTCCTGTAGCTAAAATGTCAACTATAAGGACAATCATTGCTATTGCAGCTTCAAAAGGATGGACTCTAAGTCAATTGGATATAAAGAATGCATTCTTGAATGGATACATATCAGATGAGGTATACATGGAACAACCTCAAGGGTTTATAGATTCCAGGTATCCAAATTTTGTTTGCAGGTTGAGAAGAGCATTGTATGGATTGAAGCAAGCTCCAAGAGCATGGAACTATAGGCTGGTGAAGTATCTGAATGACCTTGGATATCAAAGTTCAAAAGCAGATCCAAGTCTACTCATCAAAAGAATAGAGGAAGGTACAATCTACATTTGTATTTATGTAGATGACATTATAATCACAGGTACTTCAGATGAAGGAATCAAGGAGGTAAAGAGATTACTTGAAAAAGAATTCAAGATCAGTGATCTAGGAAAGTTGTCATACTTTCTTGGAATGGAAGTCACTTATACAGATCTGTTGGGTGTGTGTAGAAGTGCGAGAGACACACAAGAAGCACACACAAGGAGCACAAATGCAGCAAGACACACGGAGAAGACGATGGCTGGAATAGCTCTCTCTATTGATCGATGAACTGAACTGAAGTAAGAGCTGAATAATATCCCTAAGTACAAAGTACCACCACATATGAGAGTATCAAGTATGTGGTAACATGGGGAAAAAACCTCTAGCCAGCACTAGAGTAAAAAGTGCCCATGTATAGGGAAAAGGTTCACATCAAAGCTACACGAGGAACACATAAGTGTAACAAACCCCCCTGGAGCGAATGATGTGAACACATACAGGGAGTGACAGATCAGCCCCCACAAGGTAATAAGCCTAAAGCTTTGCGAAAAGCTTCAAACTTTTCCCGTGGAAGAGCTTTGGTGAATATGTCTGCCACATTATCTTGTGTAGGCACATATACCAAATCAATATCTCCTACATGAAGGCGCTCTCTCACATAGTGATAATGCACCTCAATATGTTTGGTCCGTGCATGAAACACTGGGTTTCCTGCAACAGCCAAAGCACTCTGACTATCTGTGAGAATATGCGTAGCAGCATCAATCTCCATGCAAAGATCCATCAATAGGCGTCTCAGCTGTTGGAACATCAAGCTTACACTATGCTTGAGGTGGATTTGATCTACATCGAAGGCTATCGCATCGAAAGAATATCCGTTGGAGAGTTCTTTTTCATATGCTCATTTATTGTATTTTTTTGAGAATATTTTGATGGCTCATTTACCATTGTAAAAGCCTTGAGTTGTACACATGTAAAGGTAGAAATATAGAGCCAAAATCCCACGAAATTTTGGTGGTTGAAGTTGAATTCAATCAAGCAAATCAAGTCACCTAAAAGTAGATCAATCAAGATCTTCACTTTTCCTAGATTATAGGGAAGTGAATTGATTCCCTCCAACAAACAATCCCACCTTCATTTGAATTCAAATTCAAGTTGTAAAAGTCGTGGAACACTCCTAGAGGCTATATAAGGAGTTGAAATCACTTGTATTATACATGGAAGCAATATACATACACTTGTGACCATCATTGTCTTGCTCCTTCAATTTTCTGCATCATCTTCTTCGCGAACAGTAATCTTGCAGAGGCTGCTGCTCTCTCCTCAGAGCTCCAAATTGAGTGTAAGAGGACTCATTGGAAAGGTATTAGTGTTTAGTTTATGCCTGAAAATTTGCAAAGCATTTGGTTCAGCAGATTTGAAGAAATCTCAGTTTTTCTGCCTCGGGGTCAATCTCTGCGTATTCCTGAAAAATAGGAAGTACCACCGGTGAATGTCGCATTCATTCCTATAGCATATTTTGCTTACTCCTTATACTTTTGTGCATTCCATACACTCAACCCTATGTGTATCACTCCCATAAAAGGATTTTTTCTAATTGTAATCACGTTGGTCGCTATGGGCATTTGAAGTTCATTGTCTCTTCCATAGATAGTAAGTTTTTTGAGCTAGTCGACCCGCGAACCTATCTGTTTTGTATCGACTCATTCTCCTTGATGCTCCAAGGTACATAGTGTGTTTCTTTGCGCTTATCAAATGCCTATAAGGTCTATTTGAGTCTCCATAAGCTCAAGGGCTAGTCTTGTGCCGGTTGGCTTGACCAAACTTCATCGCTTTGAAACGCACTTTTCTATTCCAGACTTCAACATCTTTCTTGAACAACTCTTCAATCAAGAAGCCAATAATAGCATAAAGGAAGGTAACTCTTATCATGGTAGTTCAACTAGTGCTCTATATGCAGAAAAGAAGGATAAGAAGCAGAAAGGCAAGAAGAAGGAAGAAGACGAAGAAGAGACTTCCCAAGCCAACTTCGCAAGCAAGAGCAAGTGGAAAGGGAAGAAGAAAGGACCAAAGCAAGACAAAGCCAAAGGTCAGAATGTTCAACCTTGTGCCATATGCAATAAGACCAACCACACCACTCAGAACTGCTGGTTCAATGGGAAGACCCAGAAAGGAAGTGGAAGAGGTGGATATGGCGGAAATAGAGGCAGAGGTGGACACAACTTCAACAACAACAATAGAAGCTATAATAGAAGGGACTACAACAATTATTCAGAAGATCAACCACATGAAGACTCATTGCTTCTTATGAACCTAAGCCACAAAGAAGGTAAAGAAGACGATCATTTGTTCTACATAGATTCAGGATGTTCGAATCATGTTGCAGGCAACATTGCTCTTCTATCTGACTTGGAAAGTCCAAAGCATAGACATGAAGTGCAAACAGGGGATGACACGAAGCACAATGTGGAGAAGATTGGTAATGTCAAAGCTTCCAATGGCAGGACAAACATTCTGAGTAAGGTTCTCTATGTACCCACTATCACTAAAAACCTAATAAGTGTAGGCCAAATAGTTGAAAAAGGCTTGCAAGTTAGGTTCACCCAACATGGAGCTTTTGTGGAAGATCCATGTCAAGGCTTCAAGAAGATAGCCCGAGGTGAGAAGCATGGTAGGCTCTTTACTTTTGAAGTAGGAGATACCAGGAACATAGCTCTATTCAACTTTGGGTCTCAAACCCTAAGTGAGCTTGAAGTGTGGCATAAGAGACTTGCTCATGTGAATGAAAGAACCGTGAAGGATATATGCAGGGATCAAAGTGTTCTAGGACTGCCGAACATATCAAAGCAACACATGATCAACAGGTGTGATGCATGTCAGATTGGGAAGGCACAAAGACAACCATTCAACCACAAAGGCTACATCCACAACAACTTATTGGACTTAGTACACACAGATGTATGGGGACCAAGTCAAGAACCTTCATTGGCAGGATCAAGGTATTATGTCTCATTTATTGACGACCATAGTAGATGGACTGTTCTATACTTTATCAAGAGTAAGAATGAAGTATTTGATTGCTTCAAGAAGTATCTTGCACATGTGGAGAATCATACAGGTAGATCACTAAAGAAGCTCAGATCTGATGGAGGGGGAGAATACTTCTCCAAAGAGTTTGATGAGTTCTTGCAGGACAAAGGTATCAAAAGGGAAGTAACTACTAGGTACTCTCCTCAACTAAATGGAATTGCAGAGAGAAGAAACAAGACATTGGTTGGATCAGCCCGAACAATGCTTGAAGAGAAGAAGTTGCCACATTATCTTTGGGCAGAAGCTATTTCAATTGCAGTGTACCTTGTCAATCGACTACCATCCAAATCGCTTCAAGGTATGACTCCTTATGAAGCATGGCATGGAAGAAAACCTAGTCTTGGACATTGCAAGGTTTTTGGTTGTTTAGCTTATGTTCATGTACCATCACAAATAAGAGGTAAGCTAGATGAAAGGGCAACAAAGGCAGTGTTTATTGGATATGATTCAACTCAGATGGGTTACAGGTTCTTCAATCCTTCAACCAAGCAATTCACTACAAGTAGAGATGTTGTGTTTGAAGAACACAGGTCTTGGTATGATGAAGATAAACAAAAGGTAACACTACCATATGATCTTGATTCTGACTCTCATCAATTAGGAAGCAAGCATGATACACAGGTCCATGATCCAAGAAGTGATATGGACGATGACCAAGATGAAAGAGAAAGGGATTACAAGCTATGGAAGTCAAGAGGCAAAGCAAAGATGCAAGAGGTTGGAGAATGCTCCAAACAAACACCTAGAAGATCAGCAAGAGAGAAGAAACAACCAAAAAGGTATGGATATGATTCCACATTTGTTACAAAGCATTCAATCTACTTGGCAAAAGACTCTATTTCAGAGGAACCCTCAACCTATGAAGAGGCAAAGGGAAATCCTAATTGGGAAAAGGCCATGAACGAAGAGATAGATGCATTGAAGGAAATGGACACTTGGGATTTGATTCCAATGTCGCCGAATCAAAAGGTAATTGGTTGCCGATGGGTATATAAAGTTAAAAGAAATTCAGATGGATCAATTTGCAGGTACAAGGCAAGATTAGTTGCCAAAGGATGCTCACAAACTCATGGTATAGACTATGAGGAAACATTCTCACCAGTTGCAAAGATGACTACAATCAGGACATTGATAAGTGTAGTTGCTGCAAGGAATTGGAGACTCCTCCAACTTGATGTGAAAAATGCATTCTTAAATGGTTGGATAAGTGAAGAGGTATACATGTCACAACCACCAGGTTTTGAAAACCCTAATCATCCATCTTATGTTTGCAGACTTAAGAAAGCATTGTATGGATTGAAACAAGCTCCAAGAGCTTGGAATTACAGGTTGGTTACATATCTTCAAGATCAAGGGTTCAAAGCTAGCAGCTCAGATCCTTCTCTATTCATCAAAAGGGATCACAATGAGGTTATCTATCTATGTGTATATGTAGACGATATTATTGTGACAGGTGATGATCTAAATGGCATTCAAAGGATCAAGAGACACATGCAAGAGGAGTTCAAAATCAGTGACCTAGGTGAGCTCACATATTTCCTAGGTATGCAGGTGATATACACAGATGAAGGAATGTATTTGACTCAAAGAAGATACATTCAGGATCTGCTTCTCAAGTTCAAAATGGAGAACACTAAACCTGCAGGTACACCTTTGGAGATGAATCATAAACTTAGTGTTTATGAAGGTGAGAAAATTGAAGACATTAAAGAGTATCAAAGCTTGGTAGGTAGCTTGATATATGCTACTCACACAAGGGCGGACATCTCATATAGTGTGGGAGTGCTTAGTCAGTTCATGCACTCACCAAGAAGACCACACATGGATGCGGCTAAGAGAGTACTTAAGTATCTCAAAGGTACAATCAACAAAGGTATATTCTATCCTTACTCTTCCGATTTGGATATCAAAATCTACTCAGATGCAGATTGGGCAGGAGCTAAGGATGATAGAAAAAGTACATCTGGTTACTTAGCATTTGCAGGTTCAAAGCTAGTGTCATGGAGTTCCAAGAAGCAACCAACAGTTGCTTTATCCTCAACTGAAGCAGAGTACAAAGGCTTGACCATAGCAACTCAAGAGGCAATATGGTTAAAAGCATTGTATACAGATTTGGGACTTGTGAGTTCCAAACCTCACATATTTGGAGATAATGTAAGTTCCATGCATCTAGCAGCAAATCCTATTTTCCATGCGAGAACCAAGCACATAGAAGTCCATTACCACTTCATCAGGGAGAAGCTCATGGCAAAGGAGATCGACATTTCTTTTGTTCCGATTGAAAAGCAAGTAGCAGATATGATGACGAAGGCACTTGATGGAATAAAGCTTTGTAGATTCAAAGCTATGGCAGGTATTCAACCTATCAGAGAATGAAGACTCAAGCATACTTTAGCTTGAGGGGGAGCTGTTGCAACATCAAGCTTACACTATGCTTGAGGTGGATTTGATCTACATCAGTTTTTCTGCCTCAGGGTCAATCTCTGCGTATTCCTGAAAAATAGGAAGTACCACCGGTGAATGTCGCATTCATTCCTATAGCATATTTTGCTTATTCCTTATACTTTTGTGCATTCCATACACTCAACCCTATGTGTATCACTCCCATAAAAGGATTTTTTCTAATTGTAATCACGCTGGTCGCTATGGGCATTTGAAGTTCATTGTCTCTTCCATAGATAGTAAGTTTTTTGAGCTAGTCGACCCGCGAACCTATCTGTTTTGTATCGACTCATTCTCCTTGATGTTCCAAGGTACATAGTGTGTTTCTTTGCACTTATCACATGCCTATAAGGTCTATTTGAGTCTCCATAAGCTCAAGGGCTGGTCTTGTGCCGGTTGGCTTGACCAAACTTCATCGCTTCGAAACGCACTTTTCTACCTTCGACAAGCTTCTTCAAGTTCCTTCATCAGCCATATACACTCCACTGTAGCTGTGAAAACTGCCCTGTACTCAGCTTCACAACTCGATGTCGCCACTGTAGGTTGCTTCTTACTCAACCAAGATATGCATGAGTCTCCAAGGAAAAAGCAATTACCACTAGTGGACACGCGAGTATCATAACAACCAGCCCAATCACTATCTGTAAAAGTGTGCAAGCATGGCTGAACATCTCAGCCATTAAAGAGACCTAAGCTCAAAGTGCCTCGAAGATATCTAAACACACGTTTCATCGCTTGCCAATGCTTAGTGTCTGGGCTATGCATGAATCGACTCAACTGGGAAACTGCATACTGTATATCCGGCCTTGTGTTACATGCATATATAAGACATCCCACAGCCTGCTGATAAAGAGAAGTCACTGGAATCCTCAACTGAGAATCTAAATCCTGTCTCAACTAGTGTGGAAACTGGCTTGCAATCCTCAAAGTCAAAACGCTGAAGTAGTTTTTCAACATACTTTGCTTGATGCATAACGATTCCCACCTCAACGGATACAAACTGGATGCCAAGATACTAGCTCAAAAGACCAAGATAAGTGACATCAAAAGTATGCTGCAAATCAGCCATAAGAATGTCAAGTTTTGCATCACATGACCCAGTCAAGAGTATGTCATCAACATAAAGAACAAGCACTATAAGATCAGCCCCATTTTTGCGTACATAGAGTGTGCTTTCAATCGGACAACATGTGAAGCCAAGAGCAATCAAGTGCTTATGTATTTTGTCATACCATGCACGTGGAGCTTGCTTGAGACCATACAAGGCTTTATGCAAGCGACAAACCATATGCTCTTTCCCTTTCATAGCAAATCCAGGAGGTTGCTTCACATAGACCTCTTCTTGCAAATCTCCATTCAAGAAGGCTGTTTTTATGTCCGATTGCTGCACTTTCCAACCTCGATGGGCAGCCAATGCAACCACGGTACGAATGGTAGTCATGTGTGAAGTAGGTGCAAAAGTTTCCTCATAGTCAATGCCATATTGTTGCGCATATCCTTTGGCAACCAATCTAGCTTTGTAGCGATCAATGCTACCATCAGATTTTCTCTTAATCTTGTAAACCCACTTTGTACCAATGGCATTCTTTCCTTTTGGCAATTCACATAACTCCCAAGTACCATTCTATGTATGGAATCCATTTCTGATTGCATAGCACTCATCCATTGTGGATCGTCACATGCATCTTCAAAAGAAAGTGGCTCTTCATTACATGTTGTAGCAATAAGAGAATAATCCACAAAATTACTTGATGCATGGTGAGAGCTTGACCTTGTTCTACCAAGTAAAGGTGCACTCAATTTGCTGTCCTGCAAAGTTTGTTTCAGCCACTTTGGCATAGATTGTGCACTCTTGATAGACATCCGTTCATTATGTAAAACATCTTCAATATGTACATCATGCGTGGGCTGAATTTCATGCTCAGTTTCAGCCATATTTTGTCGCATATGTTCAGCCATATGTGGCTGGAAATTTCCAACAGTTTTGACATTTTTTGGCTGAATTTTTCAGCCATGTTTGGCTGAAAATTATCCACATTTTCAGCCCTATTTGGCTGGAATTTTTCAGCCCTTTGAACCTCAGTTGGCTGGTCTACATGGCCATAGTCAAGCGCACCATTTTGGAACAAAGGCATGAGTGTATCGAACACATCTTGTGAGCTAACTGTTGGCAGTTTTTTGCATTCAAGTAGAGGGAAAACTGAATTTTCAGCAAATACCACATCTCGACTCACAATAATTGTGTTCGTCAATGGATGGTACAACCGATATCCCTTACTTTCAGCACTATAATCAACAAATATACATTTCTTTGCCTTGTCATCAAGTTTGTGACGTTGTTGTGATGGCACAAGAGCATATGCCAAACAACCAAACACACGCATATGACTAACCATAGGCTTATGACCATTCCAAGCCTCATAAGGAGTGATGAATCTCAATGCTTTTGTAGGGCAGCGATTCAACACATAATTTGCACACATGACCGCTTCCATCCAAAACTTATGAGGAAGATGCTTTCCTTTAACCATACATCGTGCCATTTCAAGTAAAGTTGTATTTTTACGCTCGGCAACACCATTTCGTTGAGGTGTATATGGCACCGTACATTGGTGTGAAATACCTCTTTCACGAAGAAAAGCATTAACTCATGTGACATGTACTCACCACCACGATCCGTGCGTAGAGTCAAAAGCTTTTGTGAAG
The DNA here is from genome assembly GCA_020310875.1 of Ceratopteris richardii. Lineage (NCBI taxonomy): Eukaryota > Viridiplantae > Streptophyta > Polypodiopsida > Polypodiales > Pteridaceae > Ceratopteris > Ceratopteris richardii. The sequence continues at coordinate 44,942,193 of CM035407.1, read as the reverse complement.
AAAAGTTTTCAGCCATAGCTAAAAATGCTTTGAAGCAAGAACATACCTCATTCTTTGCTTTCATAGGATACACCCATGTATGGCGAGTAGCATCATCAATGAAGGTAACAAAATATATATGCTTCCCAAAAGATGGAGTCTTGACCGGACCACATACATCACTATGAACAAGTTGCAATTTTCTTGTAGTGTGTGTGTGACTATCTTTTGGAAAAGAAGCATGATGCATTTTTCCAAGAATGAAACCTTCACATGCATGCTTTTAAATGGACTCAAGTGTAAGTAGAGCAAACTATTGAAGTTTAAATGACCAAAACGAGCATGCCAAAGCTCCATTTCAGCCATGGAAGAAGTATGAGCAACCAAGGCATTCGAGGCAGCCCTCTTGTATGTATCCATGAGATACAAACCATCACATAATGTACCGGACATCACGATAACATCGCCATTGCTGAAATCATGAACCATACACTTATCATCAACAAAGTGTACATGAAGTCCAACTTTGGCAATCAACGGAACTGAAATTAAGTTCTTCTTGATACCGGGCACATACAATGCATTTTTCAAGAGAATCACACCTCCATTTGCAGCCGTAAGCTCAATTTCTCCTACTCCAATGATAGGATAAGAGGCATTGTTTGCACACACTACATGTCCTCCTTTAGGTGCATCTTTCAAAGAGGCAAAAAATCTTTTGCATGATTTTATGTGCTTTGAAGCACCACTATCAAAGAACCAATCCGAATCAGCCTCAGTCACAACCATACATTTAGAATGTAAAGAAGCATCATAATGACATGTAACAACACATGCCCAAAAATATTGAGCCATGTTAGCTTCATCATTCTTTGCATTTGCTGAATTTTCAACAATAGACATGCCCGATTCCTTCTTCTTTTCATTGCGTTTAGCAAGCTTTCTACACTCATCAATAGTATGACCAGCCTTCCGGCAATATTTGCATCTCTTCTTCTTTTGCAAATCACCATCATTAGAGGAATGAGTGGAAGAGGAAGCTTGAGGCTTTGGTTTTGATGAACCAAAAGCTGAACCATACTTGCTTTTCCCCTTTTGTGAGATAGCAAGTGCTTGCGTTCCTTCAATCAAACCACTGCTATTCACTCTAGATTGCTCTTCTTGCAAAAGAAGAGACACAACCTCATCAAATGCATACATATTAGGATTTCCTTTTGCAACCAAACGAAGTGTAGTAGCAAAGCTTTGAAAAGATTCCGGTAATCCTTTCAACAATGTAGAAATGAGTGATGCATCCGGAATGATCTCATCTATGTTTGCCAATTGCTCTTTCAAGTCCTTGATGCGTGTGACATACACATCCACTGACTCATTTTCAGCCATACATACATCCTCAAGTTGCTTCCTCAAGTATGCAACACGTGCTTCATTACGCACGGCATACAAAGAAGCAAGAGTGTCCCATGCCTATCGTGAGGTAGAACATGACTGAATGTGTGGAACTATATGACGCTTCACTGAAAGCTCAATCAAAGCATGAGCTTGAGCATCTTTTCCATCCCATCTAAGCTGCTCCTATGTAGGTGGAGAAGGAGAAACCACTGTACTCGAAGAAGAAGCTCCATCTGTGACAGTAGACTGTGAAGTAGAAGCACTTGCCGGTCTTCGATCTACATCTGCCACTATGTTCCAAAGTTGTTTTGCAACAAGAACGTGCTTCATCATGTAAGACCACATCGGATAGTTGGTCCCATCAATCTTATCTTCAGCTTGAAGCATGCCAAACAAGTCATTACTGCCCGCCATTTCACTAAGGAACAAGAATGTGACAAAATCTTCACTTCGACGAAAACTGAAATGAGTGCTGAAATTTCAGCTCACAAACCGTCACTCTGATGGCGATTCTGACTGCACGAATGGCTTCAAAATGGGGGTAAAACCCTAGCACACCAGATGGAAATGTTTCCGGGCTACTAAAATTCACACTTCTATGCTCTGAAGTCGATTTGCACTGTTAAAGTGCGCGCGCGCCGCGACGTGAAAAACCAAAACTTAAGAAGAAGCTGAACCTGCTCTGATACCACTGTTGGGTGTGTGTAGAAGTGCGAGAGACACACAAGAAGCACACACAAGGAGCACAAAGGCAGCAAGACACACAGAGAAGATGATGGCTGGAATAGCTCTCTCTATTGATCGATGAACTGAACTGAAGTAAGAGCTGAATAATATCCCTAAGTACAAAGTACCACCACATATGAGAGTATCAAGTATGTGGTAACATGGGGAAAAAACCTCTAGCCAGCACTAGAGTAAAAAGTGCCCATGTATAGGGAAAAGGTTCACATCAAAGCTACACGAGGAACACATAAGTGTAACAAGATCATGGCATATATGTATCACAAGAAACGTATCTTCTGAATCTATTGAAGAAGTTTGATATGGAAAATTGCAGAGAAGCTTCAACTCCACTTGAAGTTAATCAGAAGCTCAGTAAATATGATGGTGCAGAATACAAAGATATGAGGAGGTATCAATCTCTTGTGGGTAGTTTGATTTATGCTACACTAACAAGACCTGATCTTAGTTATGCAGTGGGAGTTTTGTCACAATTCATGCATTGTCCAAAGGACCCACATTGGATTGCACGTCAAAGAGTTCTCATATATATCAAAGGAACTATAAAGGAAGGATTATATTATCCTTTCACTTCAGATTTGAAGTTGAGAGCCTATAGTGATTCAGTCTGGGCAGGTAATCAAGATGACAGGAGATCAACTCATGGTTACATGATATACATTGGTGATAAGCTTGTAAGTTGGTGTTCAAAGAAACAACATACAGTAGCATTATTATCAACTGAAGCTGAGTACTAAGGACTTGTGGAAGCAGCTAAGGAGGTCATATGGATGCAGACATTGTTCAAAAGCTTGGGCATTGATCAAGGTACACCTACAATACATGGAGATAATATGATTTCACTTTATCTTGCAGCAAATCCAGTTTTGAATGCAAGGACAAAGCACATAGAGATACAATATCATTTTCTCAGAGACAAGGTAATGGAGAAGGAGATTGAAGTGGAGTACATTTCTACTAAAGATCAGTTAGCAGACATAATGACAAAGAGCTTGGATGGTGTGAAGACCAGCAGATTCAAAAGCATGGCAGGAGTAAAAGAAAAGAAGATGATATGAAGAAACAGAGAATGTCAAATAGTGATTGAGGGGGAGCTGTTGGAGAAACAATCACTAATTGGACATATATTTGAGGGTCAAAGATTTAGAAGAAAATCACATGCCTATGTGAAGGGACAATTTCACAAGTGTATTATATTTGTAAAGTTAGTTCACTTTAGTTCTAGAAGTTTTTTAAAAGTCACCAGAATGAGAAAATCTATATAAGTTAGTTTGTATCAACTGACGCGGTGAGAGAAGATGAGGAAGACAATGAGAGAGTGAGTTAGAACTCATTTTGTATGACTGAGAATAGTCCGGCTTCTCTGCGTGAGAAAGCACCTGTGCATTTCTGAGTTTTCATAGTTATGGAAAGAGTTTATTAATTTCTGTGTATAAGTCTTCTTCTTCCATCTCCAGTGTCTATCTTGTGTGAAATGATTTCAAGAGTTGAAGTTTTTCAAGCAAGTCGATGCCTGGCATCGAGTTTGTGCTGATTAGTCTGTGTTTTATTTTCTAAGTTCCAACTCCTGCTAAATCTTCTTGAAAAGATGATGTTTTGTGGAGCAACTCGATGCCTGGCATCGAGTTTCAGCATAAAGTCGATGCCCGGCATCGACTTCCCACATAAAAGTGGTCTTGTTCATGTGTGTGTAAAAGAGGCTAATTCTGGTGCTGAAAAAGTGGTTGAAAAAGCTCAAAGTCGATGCCTGGCATCGACTTTTGGTTGCAAGTAGATGCTAGGCATCGAATTTTTATTTTTAGACAGTGAAATTTACTAAAACAGGCAAAATTTCCAGTTTTGGAAGGTCATATAGGGTCATCTTGTGAGGGCCATAACTTGAGTTCTAGAGATCGGTTTCATGCATATGATAGCTTGTTGGAAAGCTCTACTCTTCTAGTTTCATGAAGCCTATAAATAATATTTGAGCTAAGCGAAATTAGCAAAATACTGAAGGTATGTCATTTCAGTGACTAGAAAAATTTGAAGAAGCAAAGTTCTTGGTTTCAGCTATCATTTCTCAAAGTTTGGAGTGGCAATGAGTTAATGGTTACCATAGAGGTGTTCTAGTGTCACATTAATTCATTTCTTGTGGTGTTTTACACATCAACAGAAAAGGAATTCATGACCAAAATTCCCTATCAATCTGTTGTTGGTAGTCTCATGTACACTATGGTATCTATGAGACTAGACATTGCATTTGCAATGGGAGTTGTGAGAGAATATATGTCTAATCTTGGCAACTTCTGTGGAGAAGTTTCACTCCAATACACGCAACGGAAGTTAGAGAATCTCGTTTAGAATATTCCCTATAAGACACATGCTTACTAAAAGTTGATTCAGTCAGGACTCAGACATCCAATGGCTCTGAAAATTGATCCACACATAGTAGAATCACTTAGATTTCTAATAAGCTAAAGAACACTCCATTTAAAGTTCATTTGGCTAGGTAACCGACTGCACAAAAGTTAGACTACCTATCATCTCAGGTTATGCAAAAAACTAAGGTTCACAAGAAATGTTCCTTGTAACTATCGGAGAATGATCTAACAGAGATACTTAAGATATCCTGAGTATGCAAGATACGCTTTCCAATAAGATATCTTATGCATTAATTGGATAATTACATAGAGAGATATGACCTTCACAAGGTGGCTATGTACAAAACTAGTATGCAGCTGGAATACCTTTATGCATTGTAGCATCCAAAAGAGGTAGCTTGTGATATCCATTGGTGCGAAAATAACCAGCATATGCTTCTACACCATCTTCTTTTCCGTTCCACAAATTTTCATGTTCAAATGAGCTCTATATATAGAGGTATGAGTATGGGACTTTTCACCTACCCTTAATCTTCTCTCACCTCTTGACCTTTCACTTCATGTCCTTTGTCCTTCCATTGCCTTGGGTGGCTTTTGGTGCTCCATATCACTTCATGAGGATAAGGTCACGACATTTTTAAGTATTACATCTATCTAAATATATATTGGCTTTTATTCAAGCCATAAATATAAATGCTCTTTTTAATTCAACACTCTACTCTAAGGTTATGAGTGTTCCCTTTATATTTTTAGGGTCTAGCTTCATTTTGGTCTTACAAAAAATACATAAATGATGAAGTGGTCATAAAAGAGAGGTGAGTATGTGCCAAGCCTCACAATTGGAGCTTGCACATGTTCCATAATTTTCAACACTCCCCCTCAAGCTACAATTGGGAGTCCACGCTACTCTCCAATTCTCCTTCTCTTCGCCTTTCGCTTCTTTTGCCCTTATGTCTCTTCCTTTGATTGGCTGGTGATCTTCCATCTTTGCTTTGAAGCTTATTTCTCTTCATTCAGCTTTAGCTTTGCTTCTTTGGCTCTTCACAAGAGCTATTCTTCAACACCTATCAAGAAACATGCTTCATACATACTCATAGAATGAAATGAGATCACCTTAGATGTACATATCCTTGTTGCTTCACTCTCTTCTTCTTTGTTGTCCTCTCTTTGTAACTTCATGGCTTCATGGCTTCTCTCTTCTTTGCATGCTTCTCTTTGATTCTCCTTTGTCTTTGGATCATCTTTGTCTTTGTCTATGGTTGCTTTTTGCTCTCCTTTTAACATTGTCATGATTTTCATGCTTTCTTCTAACTTCATGACTTGTGTGCATCATGGCTGCCCCCTTCTAAGCACTCCTTCAATGTAGGTGGCTCCTCCTAGTGCTCTGATTTACCTTTGATGGTTGTACTTCCTCTTTTCTTTGAGCTTGGCTTCTTCTCCTCCAAACGTGAATTTTGTTTGGCTCCTCTTTCTCTTCTTTGGACTTTTCTTGGATCTTCCAATCATTGTAAGCTAACTTCCCCTTGCTTCATAATCTTTGCTTCATTCTTCATGGCTGATTTTAGACCTACAAAATCAACAATGGGCTGATCATACATGAACTCTTTCATGAGTTCCTTTCATGTGAAACATTCATAGCTTCCACATCTTCCAAGCTTTCTTCATCACCTACATAAGACACAAGAAATTTTCAATGTAAACAATGGTGCCTCTTGCACCTTGCAAGGGTTGTCATTCCTCTTGCGATGGTCTTAATTTCCCTCACATAGGCTTGCCATTCCTCTTTTAATGGTCTTACTTGCCATAGGCTTGCCACTCTCTTTAGTGATCTTACTTGCCTCAACCTTTCACTAAACCTTCAAATGGTCTTTGGTGCTTCTTGCACCTAGCATAGGCTTTCCACTCCTCTTGGGATGGTCTTACTTTCCTTTTACATATGGCTTGCCATTCCTCTTTGAATGGTCTTACTTTCCATAGGCTTGTCACTCCCCTTGGGTGGTCTTACTAGCCTCAACCTTTGACAATACATTCACATAGACTTTGCTTGGAACTTACCACCACATAATGTGGATTTTTCAACACCTTTACCTCAGCCCTTAGCATTACAAATGCACTTCTTTAACCTCCTTTATCTTCATCCCATTTGTCACACTTTGCATGAGTGACTCTTCCTTCTAGCTTGCACTTTGCTCATTGCTCCTTGCAACCTTTGGGAATGTCTTCAATTCCATGTGTACTCTTTGACACTTCACGCAGCCCTTCCTTGGATTTTTCTAGTCATCCTTTGTTGGGAAGCTCAATCCTAGGCTTCAACCTTGTCCACCTTTCAGCTTGAGTTCAATCTTCAAGTGCACACACTATGTCTTTGGCAACCTACTTTGCATCCTTCCTTCATCCAAGCTTTGTTCACCTAGCTTTGGCTTCTATAAATAGGAGCATTGCATTGACTTGATGTATCTAAACTCAAGAATCAAATGCTTTTAGTTATCGTAACATAAGCATACATATTTGCTTTGGCAAATTTACCTCATCAAAGTTTATAGTTTTGCATTGTATTCACTTCTAATGTTATGAAACTAACATGGGAATGTGCATGAAAGTTATTTTTTATATGAATTCATCTATGCACATCAAGATATGCTAACTTATGTTGATTCATAAAAGCATGCATAGGTTGTTGTTGTGCGTTTCAAGATATTTGTGCAAGTATTGGAGCCAACAACACATATTGGAAAATGATTTTATTTCTAGGTTTCTGGAGCTAAGAGAGTGGTTTGCTTACCACTATGCTGATGCCTATCATTGTATCATGGTTATTATTTTTTTGAGGCTTCATTTTCCTGGCAAAATGTTGCCAAAACTTTTGTAGCCATATGGCATTATATGCCATGTGAGAACTAGAGTGATGTTGTGTTGTGAGAGAAAGGAAGTCTTATGTGTGCATAACTAAAAGCATATAAACTGATTGAAGTAGAGAAGAAGATGCATGAATGGATGCATACATACATAGGTGATATTATTTCTACCAAGGTGAAGTGCATTATGTATTTTCTATCTATAGAGGATCATTTTTATGTATCACCATGATGAGTAAGGGTGAGCATGAGGTATTTGATAGAGGTACCATGAATAGGCTAATTTTTCCTTTAAAAAGT
>CM035407.1:44852063-44929563 GCA_020310875.1 Ceratopteris richardii | reverse complement strand
GTTATCTGAAAAGTGTAACCTTCTAGTTGTAGGCATAACCTCACAATGCAAGCTAAAATAGTTCATCATCCAATTCATTGCATGAAGTCCAACAGATCCTTTGGTCCCTACATGATATGTATCCAAAATGAGATCTCCATTCCTAAGCCTTTGGTGAACCTTATGTGTTCTAAAATCTCCCACACCCATTGCAATTTTAAATGCATCCCTACAACACCGCATCCCTTGACTAAAGTAATAATCAAAAGTAACATGCGTTACTGATATGTTATCCTCAATCATTTGCATGTGAGAAACAAGGTATATATCTTGCCTTTCACTATCTAAGTGGAGGAATTTATCTCTTAGGTGTTCTAGCTTCTTCATTCCTAATTTATACAAACATTTCAAACCACAACAATGCTTCACAATATCCAATGCAATTTGTCTATCTGAAGTAAGAAATTGACATATTTTTTGACTTACTTCACGAGGCTTTCTCTTAAAATGTAGATTGAGCATGCTTTGTCTTTCTTTATCTTTGCTAACATCCTTTTCTCCACATGCACTTGAATTAGAAGGGAGATCAATGGGTGGATCAGAAGCATCAAGAGGTTCATTTAGTTGATCAACATTGCATTGAGAATCTAACTTAAATGACTTAACCAAAAACATAGAATCAACACATTCTAAGCCATGGACATCTTTTGTGAGGAAATGATCAACTAAAAACAATGAATTCGGAATTTTATCAAGTTGACTAGAGGAACTTGATGCCCAGGCATCTACTGAAAAGATGGAGCTCATCTTTACTTACTTCAAAGAGAAATGAATATGGGATACCTTTTTAAATGGTGGAAGTGTAACATCAAGTGAAAGTGTCACATCAAAGAGATATAAAGATAGATTGCCCAAATTATTATGGATAGATATGAAGATTAAGAAAAAGTACAATCTAATCAAACATCATTAACTATGTAATTTATTTTGACCAATTTTGACTTGACAAAGTTTTGAGATACATAAAAACGTTTTCAGATACAAAAAAAGTTATCAGATACATAATAAAGTATGGTATGTTGATCTCTTAAAAGAAGAAAGGAGAAAAGAATGTGTAGAAAAGAGAGCCTAGTCCTACTGTCTTAAAATTGGTTGAGCACAAAAAAATATTTCATGATAGTGATAAATTAAATTCCTTGAGAGACAACTAAATTTTTAATATATTTTGTGCCTTCATTTCCTGTGGGCCTCAAATGTACTTGCATATACTATTTAATGTATTTCCTCATATTTTTTCTACACCATGATTTCCTACTAACAATGATGAATCAATATAGCCTAACGAGATGTTTGAGTTGATAACAAAATAACATTTGAAGTGTTTTACTAGGCACAAAAAAACTATTTTGTGATGTTTTTCATATAGGTTCGTATTCCTTTAGCTGTTGGATTATAAATATTCATTTAACTGTTGGTTTATTGATTGTCCAAGGGTGGATTTGAAACTCTTTCTTAGTCAATTTATGGATTATTGATTATTTATCATAGCGAGTTATGGATCTGAAACTCTTTCTCAGTTATATTTGTGATCAATTTCAAAAACCTGTGACATATATTGCAGCTCTATATCAAATTTCCACTTTTTCTTGTCAAAATTTGTAACCTCTAGTTGTTTTATTCCTTCCAATACTTACAATATTCCCAATTTCAAAGGAAAAAGACACTAAATAACAAAACTTGGACGAAATCTCTTATCAGACCCTAAATTGGTATACCTATTGCTTCCTAAATTAGAATATCCTCTCTTATCAGACCCTAAATTGGCATACCTAGTGGTTCTTGGTTCAACTACTCACTCCAGTTTGTTAATCTGGTTAGGATCTAGTCTAATTCAGTTATATCTAATCAGTTGTGTTGAGATATCAAGCTCAACATGTGATGTTTTAGGATGACATGTATGACTTTTACATTTCTCTGACATGTATAGTGGTCACCTGGATATATTTCAAGGACACTTCATTGACCTTTATTAGATTTACCTATCGAAAGTGATGGCACATTTGTTTCTTGCAAGCTCACTCATTCACGAACATTACGTTTTTCCTTATGTACTGAACTTTATATATTGCACTAGTTGTATTCTTGTTTTTAGGTCCTTCTTGTACATTCCTTTTATGTAATAGAAGAAGATCATTCTTCCTTTCATGAATTTGAGTGTGTGATTCTCTTTGATTGTGAGAGAGTGTGTGTGAGCTCTCTTCCTTATCTCCTTCCTCGTAACATGGTATCAGAGCTAGTGGGGATGTAGAGAGCTCATGGAGAAGACTGATAGTGAAGAGTACGTGAGAAGGTGTGGAGAAGCGCGATTCACTAATGACCCAAGATTGCTACGAAAATTGGCGTGAAGGTAGAACACCTGAGAGTCTTTGTCAGATCAAAGTTTCGGAGCCATCTCAACCTTCGTTTCGAGCTCGTAAGGTTAGGCCCATAGAAAAACCAGGTCAGTTTGTAAAACTATATCTTGCATCCTATTCATGTTCGTTAACACTCATATATTCTAGATCCAGAATTTCAAGACATTCCGTGTATTGTTGATACATGAAAACTATGTTTTTCTGAGATCGAACTGTCACATCATAGTGCAACAGTGTTCAAGTAGAAGTATTGCTTGTAGTGCTTTGCAGTGTTGTGAATTGCTACAAAAATGGCAAACGCAGATGGAATGAGTCAGCTTATGAGTGATAAGCTGGACAAGAACAACTTCCATGCTTAGAAATTCAGAATGAAAAATTTCTTGATGGGAAAAGGCTATTGGAAGTACATCAAAATGGAGAATGAAAATGCTCCACAATTGCCAGAGAGGAATCAAACTACAGATCAGTTAAGAGCGTATGAAGAATGGAATTAAGGAGCACGAAGGGTAATGTATTGGCTATCTCTTAGCATATAGGATAGCATGATTTGGCACATATAGAATGCCAAGACTCCGAAAGAGGCTTGCAACAATTTGTTCACATTGTATGAGACCAATACAAAGGCAGGAAAATTGCAACTCAAGAATGAGCTGCATACATTGGAGAAGAAGGGCATGTCCACAAGTGACTACACCCTGAAAATCAAAAGCATATGTGAGCCACTTGCATCTATTGGTATGAATGTAGATGATGATGATAAGGTGGAAAAGTGCCTTCCTGGTTTAGGAGCTGCATATAAGCAGTTCAGAACTTCTATATAGACTAGGGAAAATATTTTGAATTTTGCTGATCTGGTATCTATGCTAATTATTGAAGAAAAGAATATTGGTGAGGATTCTAACTCCCAATGCCAAGTTCTGAGCAGGTATTCTACTCTAGTAGAGGAAGAGGTAGAGGTAGAGGTTTGGAAAGTTGAAGAGGAAACACTAACCAAGACCAAGTCAACAACAGAATCATGTAGGAGGAAGAGGTCAATTTGGGCTATAGATTTGAAGGTTCATGGATACACTAATGCAGATTGGGCTAATAGTACTCTAGATAGAAGATCTACTAGTGGCTTTCTATTCTCACTTTGAGGTGTAGCTATTACATGGAGTAGCAAGAAGAAACCCACTGTCACTTTGTCAAGTACAGAGGCTGAGTATAGAGGTGTCACAATGGTAGCATGTGATGCATCATGGTTGGAGATGCTACTTGCATATTTAGGTCTTGAAGTGCAAAAGCCTATCACCATCTATTTTGATAATTGTAGCAGCATACAATTAGCATGGAATCCTCTTTTTCATGCTAGAACAAAGCATATCAAGGTACATTATCATTTCATCGGAGAGAAGGTATTAGTAGGTCATATTGATCTTATTTATGTGAGAACAGATGAGCAGGTTGCTGATATGTTCACTAAAGCACTTGGAGCAAAAAAGCTGAAGAAGTTTCGAAAGATGCTTGGATTAGAGGACATAGCATTGAGCTTGAGGGGGAGTGTTGAGATATCAAGCTCAACATGTGATGATCCAGGATGACATGTATCAGTTTTACATTTCTCTGACATGTATAGTGGTCATGCCGATATATGTGAGGGACACTTCATTGAGCTTTATTAGATTTATCTACTGAGAGTGATGGCACATTTGTTTCTTGCCAGCTCACTCATTCGCGAACATTAGGTTTTTCCTTATGTACTGGTCTTTATATATTGCACTAGTTGTATTCTTGTATTTAGGTCATTCTTGTACATTCCTTTTACGTAATAGAATAAGAAGAACAAGATCATTCTTCTTTGCCTCAATTTGAGTGTGTGATTTCTCTGATTGTAAGAGTGTGTGTGTGAGCTCTCTTCCTTATCCCCTTCCTTGTGAAAAGTTATTAGTTCAAGCCATGCAAGCGCCCATAAATAGTGGAGGAGGACATCAGTCTCATTTCTAAAATTCATGAGCCATGAGAGAGCAATAGAGAGTGAGAGCTAAAGAGCATAAAGCCTAACAAACAAGAAAAGACAAGCAAATGGAGAAGAAAAGTGCTGCCAAGAATCCTTAGAGATACCCAAAATTCTTGCCTCAAAAAAGATTCCAAAAAGATTCTCTTTTACTATTTTAGAAAATGCCTATATTTTTTGGCTCTGAAATTTTATTACATGCAAATTTGATATTTTTCTACATGCAAGTTGATGCCAAGCATCAACCTAGAGGTGCAAGTCAATGCTTGCCATCGACTTGGAGGTACAAGACAATGCTTGAGATGGACTTGGAGGTTTAAGTCAATGCCTAGCATCGACTTGGAGGTGTAAGTCGATGCCAGGCATCAACTTGGAGATGCAAGTCGATGCGAGGCATGGACTTGCAGGTGCAAGTCGATGCCTAGCATCGAGTTGTCTCTAAAATCCATGCCGGGCCTTAACTTGTAGGTGAATTGGCATTGATTTCCATGAGGTTTCTACCTATCTGCAAATCGATGCCAGACATCAACTTTGAGTTGCAGGCCGATGCCTAGCATCGACTTTCAACTATAACTCGATGCTAGGTATAGACTTTCAGATGTAGATTGATGCCAAACATCGACTAAAGTCGATGTCGAGCATCGACTTGCACCTTAAAGTCGATGGCTGCCATCGACCTATACCTGATTGACGACATTCATAGAGAGAGAACCAACATTTTGGCCCATTTCAGGGACAATAAGGGAAGCGTGGAAAAGAATGTCAAGAAGCTTAAGGTGATTGTGAGCACAGGAGAACAACCTCGTGACAAGAGCATGGGTCACCCCATGAAAGGAAAGAAAAGTATGGTTCCATTATCCTTTGAGAGAGCAAGCAACCTGATTCCCATTTTATCTTGTGGATATAGCTGCATAAACCCTTTTGATGATGATCCAATGAGGAAGGAGAGGTGGAAGGAAATTGGGGTTAATAGGAAAGATCGGCCAGTATGGGACATGACTAGTCGGGAGCGGTGTCTTTAGTACATTGAAGAGAAAAATGCTACTCTTTTGATGTTTGTAGGAGCTTATGGGAGGGGAAAGCTCATGACAACATAGGCTTTTCAGTATGGCTTGGTGTTCAAAGTAGATTATGAGGATGAGGACTCGGACAACCTTCTGTTCCTCATGGAGACATCTAAAGGCTTAAGGAATGCAATCTGCAAAATGGAGCTCTTGTGCCCAGAGTTTTGTGTGCTCGAAAAACTTGCAAATATTTGCAGGGGCTCTGAGAATCTTATCAAGGATTTAATGCCTTGGATCCAAGGGAACATAATGCCAACACAGAAAAAGAAGACAACCCCAATTAAGGATAAGGGTAAGTAGTGTGTAAAGAAGAAACCACTCAAAAATGTGAAGAAAATGGAAGATGAAGCATCCACTAAGTCAAGTTCTAACTCAAAGGATGTTATCGTTGCACTAGGTGGAGAACTTGCATCAAGTATCTTGGGTACTGAACAGAACAAGATAAGGGAACACATTGCTAAGAGAAAACTTCTTAGAAAAGGGCATCTAATTCACCTTCCCATTAATATTATCCACAAACCACAAATTGATCCAGTCATAGGGAGGAGGCCCCTCGAGATAAGGGAGCCACATAATCTGCATGTGCAGAACCTAAAGAAAACGATGAAGATAAATCCTCATGCAATTGTAGTTCCTTTTCTAGTTATGGTGGATCAAAATGAATGGAGCTCTGCGAAAGATTTCAATGAGGCTTTCTTGAGGATTACATGTATTATGTGATTAGTGGATCACACCCTGTAGAGGCCCGTAGACATCTAGTGAAGGAGCACCCCACAAAATTCTTCTTTTGGTATGTAGAGTGCAAGATATACGTAGGACTTACTACCGAAGAGTCCAAGCTCTTGGCTTCCGACCATAATAACGAGAATGACTATAGGCAGAAAATGTCATCCATTGAGTGGATTCACTTCTTCCATCGTGAGTATGAAGATTCTCTAAGGAAAGATGTTGGGAGAGTACATCCTAATCTAAGGAAGCAATGTCTTATTGGGGTGGGGATTGTTATGGATGAGAATCTAAAATGAGATGCCTTGTGAAGATCAATCCTCATGCAACTGTAGTTCCTTTTCTATTTATGGTGGACCCAAATGAGTGTAGCTCTGTGGAAGATCTGAATGAGGGTTTTTTTTTTTAATATGGGATCTCTAGGACAAGATTTTTACAATGTGGGAAAATAAGGAGATTAAAGGCTAAAAACTGAGGAAATCATGGCCACATCTTCACATGGATGAAAAAGGAAAGGGAAAGAAGCTTGAACTTTGCATTGAGGAGGTTGCTGAGGATATGAAGCTAACACCATGGAGAGCCCTACAAGGGATCAAGGATGATACCTTGATAATATCAAATTTACCAAGAGGAATTTCCAAGGATTTAAGTCTTGAAGAGATGGTGATTGAGCTCAATAAGTAAGTAAGAGTTTCTAAAATCATCTTTGCTTTGTGTTTCTCATTGCTGAACTCACTGGCTTTTATCCATATGGGAATGCAGTCACAAAGTACATATGAAGATTAAGGAGGTAATGATGAAGAGGCTAGGATGCTTTTCTTGGAGTGAATTCCAAGTAGATTATCCAATCACCTCATCATACAAAGCATTGTCAAAATACTTTATACTATTCCGTGACTGGGTAGATGCTGCAATCTGTATTCCACTCTGTGTTAGGATTCGATGCCTGGTATCAACTTTTGACAAGAACTCGATACCTGGCATTGATTCTCTACTAAAACTCGATGCTTGGCATCGACTTCCTGTTCACAAGTTGATGTTAGGCATCGAATTTAAGCAAAGATTCAATGCCTAGCATCAACTTGTGAATAAGAAGTCGATGCCAAGCATCTACTTTCAACAAAGAATCGATGTAAGGCATCGAATTCTTGCTAGAAGTCAATGCTAGGCATCGAGTTTGTGCTAGAAGTCAATGACAAGCATTGAATGTCAATAGAGAATCGATGCCAAGCATTGATCTCTTGCCATAGGTCGATGCCTGGCATCGAATTAAGGCCATTATATGTGTGACAATAATCATTCTTCTTCTCTTGTTTTTGTAGAAGCCAAAAAAGTTGTAGTCTATCGATGTAAATGATGATTGTCCACTTCCATTTGTGGCTCACATTCAAAGGGCAAGGCACGAGACCTCTAGGCTGAAAGAAAAGAAAATTGATTTTGATGATAACTCAAATTTTAAGTGTTTTTGAAACCCTCTAGACCCACTTAGACATGTATATTAGAATATATATTGCAATGATGTAAATAATATATGTACTATTGTACCTAGAAAACATTACTCCCTTGTTATAGCAGATATACCCTATGGGTTTAGAATGATGGGCTCTGTTAATGATGATGACCCATTCAAGCACCCATAGATTTGCAAGATGGTTACATATTTTGTAGATTTGAACATGTCACCTTTATGGAGGATAGTGGTTTTCCATAGCAAGGACCAATCCTTTTCTGTATCAACTACTTTGAAGTCAAGATGTCATGTTTTGGGGAGGTGCCTTACATGGTGATCTATCTTCTGTTGGTCTCTGATTTATGCATGGTGAACTCTATTTTACTTATGGTTTTCTTTGGCAGGGTAAAGGCAAATGTGAATCATACTCCTTTGCATAGGTTTGTGAGTTCAATTGAATGCATTACAGTTGGGTATTATGATAAAGTAAGCAAACAAAGAGCCAGGGAACATTGCAATGAGAACAAAATCTTCAATGTACTCATGTTCCTTGCAGTTACAAAGAAACTTCAGCATGTGGCTCGGGAGAAGACATTGGTTAATCCATATCAGAAGCCACAAAAAATTATTATGCGGTTAATTCACTTATTTTTCGATGATGATGACTGGGTCCTCGACCTTTTCTCTGGCACAAGTAATTGTAGTTCTAATGGTTCTCACTGACCATGTTTCTTGATGTGCCTCTAATTGTTCTATTTCCTTTTCAAGAATGACTCTCGCTTGTTCATTAAAGATGTTCAGGCATTGAATAACTATAGAGAAAGATGAAGCTCAAGTGAGCTTCATAAGAATGAGGATTAATGTGTTGAATGAATTCACAGATGGGGACCAAGAGGTAGGGAGGAAACACATAGTAGATACTCAAAGATTCCAACCTACTTCAAGGGCGCCTGTTCCACCACTCGCAAATGAACATGGAGAAATGGCTGACCTTGAAGAGCCAATCTTAGAGCAAGAAAAATAGGCTACCAATTCTAAAGCTCCAAAAGATGATATTATGCATGAAACTGAGGACACATATGATCAACTTCTATTGTAGAAGGTTTTTATTCTTGTAAACAATATCTTTACTTGAAAAGACAAATTAATAGAAATACAATTCTAAGTGTTTGTTCAAATTGTGCTTATCTTTACCTATGCTGAGTTTCCTTGTTTGATCAATGTGCATATTGTTCAACATTTATGGTTGTTTAAGGTCATCTTTTTGAAATGATAGTTAGAAAATGCTTTGTGATATTCAATGTGGTATGTAGAATGCCCACTCTCAATGTCTCTAGTAGACAATGGCATGATCATGATCTAAATTACCTTATGAAAAACATGAACATTTTGTTCCATCTCACCTAATGAAAATTTTGAATAGCATATAGTCTCTTATCATCTATGCTTCTAGGGATTTAAAAATTAAATGAAGAGGTTTCACTTATTATAATTTGTCATGAATTTCATTTTTCTAGAGTCGAAGGTTATGATGTGGGGTACTTGATCGTGAAGTTGGTTTTCTTGGCCCCAAATAAATTATTCTATCTACTTCAAAATTCTTTGGTTATAAAATCAAGCTTACTTCTATTGTTCAGGAGCAAGAGAGAAGTGGCTTTCACTAAAGGTTGTGAAATGGATCATTTTTTTCGATAGAAGAGCAATGTTTCCTGCAACATGATTCGAACATCCTGAATCTATGTAGAAAAAATGATCATCTTCTTTACCCTCTTTGTGGCTTAGATTCATGAGAAGAAATGAGTCTTCATGTGGTTGATCTTCTGAATAATTGTTGTAGTCCCTTCTATTATAGCCTCTATTGTTATTGTTGAAGTTGTGTCCACCTCTGCCTCTATTGCTACCATTTCCACCTCTTCCACTTCCTTTTTGGGTCTTTCCATTGAACCAACAATTCTCAGTGGTGTGGTTGGTCTTATCGCATATGGCACAAGGTTGAACATTCTAACCTTTGGCTTTTTCTTGCTTTGGTCCTTTCTTCTTCCCTTTCCACTTGCTTTTGCTTGCAAAGTTGGCTTGGGAAGTCTCTCTTCATCTTCTTCCTTCTTCTTGCCTTTCTGCTTCTTATCCTTCTTATCTGCATATAGAGCACTAGTTGAATTACCACGATAGGAGTTACCTTCCTTTATGCTATTGTTGGCCTCTTGATTTAAGAGTTATCCAAGAAAGATGTTGACGTCTGGAGTTTTCACATCCATGATGAGATCATAAGCCATCGTGAAGGATTGCCATTCCTTATCACTTCGAATGCCGTTGAGAATTTGCCTCATTATAGCCTTCTTCAATCAGCTCTCCAATGGATGCTAACTGATCTGCAACCTCCTTGACCTTGGTAACAAACTCTATGATGGTTTGTTTAGGTGTCTTCTTCAATGGGTTGAACTCGTTCCAAAGATGATTCTTTCTTGCTTTGGTACTAGTAGAAAAGAAAGTCCCCTGGGCATCCCAAGTCTCTTGAGATGACTTGCATCCTCTAATATGTGGTAATAGAAAGTCAAAGATAGAGTTTAGTATGTATGACCTTGTTTCAACATCCCTTGGGCATCAAAGTGTGAGCTTATCTGTCTCCTCTTGTGTAGGTCCTCCTTTGGATCTTGGAATAGGCATAGCTTCATCACCTGCTACAATTCGATAAAGATTTCTACCTTGCAAATAGGCCTCCATTCTGATTTACCAAACCGCATAGTTTTGTTGATCAAGCTTCTTGATCATTGAGGGAAAACCGTCACCCATCTTGATTTAGCTCTGATACCACTGAAAGAAACTTGGAGAAGCTTGTGGGAGGTAGAAAAGTGTGTTTCGAAGCAACGAAATTTGGTCTAGCCAACCAACACAAGACCAGCCCTTGAGCTTATGGAGACTCAAATAGACCTTATGGGCATGTGATAAGTGCAAAGAAATGCACTATGCACTTTTGAGTGTCAAGGAGAAGGAGACGATACAAAATAGATAGGTTTGCAAGTCGACTAGCTCAAAAAACTTACAATTTATGGCAGAGACAATGAACTTCAAATGCCCATAGCAACCAACCTGATTACAATTGGAAAAAATCCTTTTATGGGAGTGATAAAAATAGGGTTGAGTGTATATAATGCATAAAAGTATAATGAATAAAAAAAAATATGCTATAGGAATGAATTAAACAATCAATGGTGGTACCTCCTATTTTTCAGGAGTACGTAGAGACTGACTGTGATACAAAACAACTCAGATTTCTCCCAATCTACTTAACCAAATGTTATCAAACTTCATAGGCATAAACTAGACACTAGTATCTTGCCCATGAGCCATCTTGCACTCAATTTGGAGCTCTCGAGAGAGAGGAGCAGCCTCTGCAAGATTACTATTGGCGAAGAAGATGATCCAAAAACTTGAAGGATCAAGACAAGGATGATCACAAGTGTATCTATATTGCTTTCATGTATTGTACAAGTGATTTCAATTCTTTACATAGACTCTAGAAGTGCCCTATGACTTCTACAAGTGGATTTTGAATTCAAATAAAGGTGGAAATGGTTGTTGGAGGGAATCAATTCACTTTCCTACAATCTAGGAAAAGTGAAGATCTAGTTTGATCTAATTTTAGGTGATTGATTGCTTGTTTGAATGCAACTAAACCACCACAAATTTGTGGGGTTTGAGCTTTATATTTCTACTTTTACATGTGTAAAGCTCAAATCTTTTACAATGGTAAAGGATCCATGAACAATCTTTTTAAAAAAGTACAACAAGTGAGCATAAATAAAAGAACTCTCCAATGGATATTCTTTTGACATGATAGCCTTTGATGTAGATCAAATCCACCTCAAGCATAGTGTAAGTTCGATGTTCCAATAGCTATGATATATTCTTATTCATTATGAGGATATAATGCCATTCAAGGAAATGCATACTCAACTTACAAAGTAAACCCACTACATGTTATTTAAATGGATCGAAGTGCGAGATACTGATTTTAATAGTTTTAGTGCTATTGCTCCCCTTTTGATCGAATACCTCTTATGAGTTATGCTTTGTCAAATAGGAAGCAGGATGATGGGTATTCATTTACCCAAAACTCTAAAACTTATTGATATGAGCCCTCTTCAAATTCCATCACCATTATCTCAAGTGCACCTAGATTGGTTTTGCCATCATAGACTCCTTGAGTATGCACACATCGATTGGAATCAATTGCAAAATCATCCAATGATGCATTCCTTCATCAGTAAATGCAATAAGCAATTGGAATTGAATGGTGATCAATGTGCAATGTTGGAACTTCGTTGGCTCTTATCTTTCACTCATTGTTGATCCAATTTACATAGCAGCCTAGTTACAGTTAAGCAAAGAAGGTATTATAGAACCATCAATCTTAGTTCCTATTGAAGAGATGGAGAACATGTTTGGCAAACCATGTTCAGGTGAATACAAGTATGCACGAATGCTAGATACTAATCCCTGAAAGTTTGTTTTACGACTAGTGAAAGTGGAAAAGTGTGCAAAGTGAGCATTATGGAGTTTTGCAAACATTGTGCTCTTAAATGGTTGATGTTGTAGTAGTATAGGGAGAAGTCAATTAGGAAAAAAATCATTTTCCATCATATGAAGAAGGAAATTCCTCATCTATGCCGAGTATGCAAGAAAACCCAACAGCTACATACGAAATTAGGTATCATTTTCTCACTTTTAATTCTAGCAGGTATGCTCCCTACTCTACGATGGGTGGAAGTAGTAGATGAAACTATGTTCCTCAAGGAAATGGAGATCTATGGGAAGAGAAACCCTAAAGAAGAGGCAGAAACTAGTCAAGCATAGAAGCGAGCAAGGGTGCATATTGTCCAAGAAGCACTCGAATGGGTGAAAGAAGAATGACTTAGGTGAATGTAGGAGTAGGGACTTCCTCAACTTGCCAAGAAGAAGAAGCTGGATAATAGCAAAAAGAAGCAACACTGGTAGAAGAGGTAGAATGACAATGAGCCATAATAGAATAGGAAGTAGCACGATGCCAACCAGAAGCTAAAGTGCAACACATTAATCTTTAAGCTTCTCAGCATAATCAAGAATAACCTTCAACTTCATAGCAGACTATGGACCGAACCAAAATGGGTAAATTGTCTCATACCAAAAAAATCATGGAAAGGATTTTGATTTCTAATGCTAAATGATTAATTCAAGGATCCATGGGGTATGAAATTCGGACGAGCTCAATTGCCACTTTTAAATTGTTCTTCATGCGTATGTCCATGTTATTTGGAAAATTATACCATTACATCACAAACAATGGCGGGTGCAACTAGATTATCAGCTCTCTGATCAATATAGATGGAAAAAGAAGAAGTGGTAATATGACCTAAAGTGGCCGAGATGGAAACATTAAAAGCAAAAATTAATGTATTGAGACACTAGAATATTGTCAAATTGTAAGATAGTTTAGATGATAGGGCTAGTATGTATGAATGTCAAGGAAAATGCAAAACCAAAATTACCATCCATGAAGCTAAAATAGAAGAAGCTGAAGAAGACTAGCTAGAGTTAAAAAAACAACTCCAAGCAGTTTAGGATGAGCTGATAAAGTATGTACCGATAAGGATTCACTACAAAATCAAGCAACCAAAATATTAATAAAAAAGGATTCTTTGTCATCATAGATTTTTTCTCTGATGAATAATTTGTAGACAATCGTGGCTAAGCTGAACAGTATCCGAGAACCAAAGCTTTAGTTGTACGATGCTAAGCAAGCCATTATAGACCATGCATGGATTTTTGTCGGATAAAGAGCAACAAATCATGGAACTAAGAAATGTGCACATAGAGTTATAAAAGTTAGCAAAAACCAAGGATATAAATGTAGTAGGAAAAGACAATTAGCTTCAAGTATTACAAATGTAGAATGAGGAGAAATCTACAGAAACTCATAATTTTCTACAACTCCAAATAAGTCAATTTTTTTATAAATTTTCTTATGATTTGTGTCGTATCCAAAATCTATATAGTTTCCAATCATGATGAGGATGAATTGTAATTTTGATATTACTATAGTGATTTCAAGTCCACTATGCATGCCCACATTAGACTGCAATTGGTTTAGATACCCAATTGGTAATTTATTTATTTCATAGACTTTTAGAATCCCTTGGAAACTTAACCACCTACCCATTTCTTAGTTTGTCACCATTGTAATGAAGATATAATGATGTTGTCGGAAGTATGTGGATGCTTGGTTGGTGGATCAAGTCAACTGCCAAATCCAATAGTGCATGCTGGGTGCTTGGAGCAAACTCACGTGTAGTGGAATTTCAAAAAGAAATAAATAAACTTAGAAAAATATTCAGTTCAATGTCAAAGACTCAGTATATAATTAAAGCTCTGGAAACACTTGTCATAATTTGGATGGCCTTGAAAATCAGAAATCAATCAAACTTGTCCAAACCAATTCGTCTTCTTAATCATGGATCATACTAAGACATGATAATAAATATTTAATGACTTCAAAGAATGCATACACGTCCTAATAGTATCCATGAGCGTTTCATACATTCTTAGTTTGTCTTTAATAGCTCTTCATAAAGTTTATAGTATTATATTGATTAAACTTTGTTGTAATCATTCAATCATGCCAACCCAAAGTTCAAATTCAAAGATTTGTCATATAATTAAGAGTTCTGGAAACACTTTCATGATTTGAAAGTCCTTGCAGATCATAAATCAATCAAATTTGGTTAGTTAATTAATCCAATCAATGTGAATTGAACCTAAAAAACATCTGTTGTCTGATAAAGAAACAATAGTTTTTTCAAAATTGTAGTTACATTCAACTTTAGAATCTCTAGAACGAGAAGATGTGAAAGGAAGAGTAATCGAAGTGATGACAAAAGTGAAATTTGAATGCATCTTATTTTTTTTTGTCATAAAACACAGCTCTTAAACTTCAGTTATATGTTAGCACAAGGTTCAAGAGATGATGAATTCTTAAACAATCAATATTAACAGGACACAAATTTATTAGGTTACTCTGAATTCTTCGCAGATGCTAATGTAGATCTTGTCTGCAACTTCGCTTCAAAGTTCAGTAAATAAAGGAAAACATACATCATATGTACGGCAGAATGCATATGGATAAAGTAGAATCATAAGTAGAATATTAAAAGAAGACGATTCGCCCAACCAAAAGAAACATTATGCTCACCATCATATCAAATCTTTGTGCTTGGAATACTTATCAGCAACGCAAACTGTATTATGTATTTAACACAAAGAAGTTCAAGGTATAGCATATGAAAAATTTAGAATAGTGTTGAAGCGAGAACATAGATGAACATAGTCGCGTGAATCGGTTAGGCCGGAGTAGAGCAGATAAGAGCATCAGATGTCAGAGATAACGGAGTTGGATGAGCGACGTGATGCAGAACAAGTGAAGATGACGAAATAGTAAAGATAAATGGAACATGGAGCATAGAATTATAGAGCATCAATTCAGTCGGAGCATATCAACTAATGCACTTTGGAGAAACACAGGTCATATCAACTAATGCCGTCAGAACTTCAGGATCATCTTCAACTATCTCGTGAATGATTAGAGTGAAGCTCGTTTCCTTCCGTGATAGTCTACGCAGCACCAGAAGCGTAGTAGTTTTCAGTGCCAAAAGAGAGCCTAACCCGAGGTGCATCAGGTACAGCCTCTCCCCGCCGATCCTTCTCCTCCTATCGTGACATCAAGTGCAGCCTAAATGCTAGCGTCCTCAGATCATAGAGAGTGAAGTGCCCAATGAAGCACGTTGTATTGGCCCTTACCATAATCTTCGAACGTCCCTTGATTATCTCAGCGCATCAGCATATCAATCATTGTCAGCGAGGAAAGAATGGGCCGAAAAATCAACTCGTTGTCGGATTTAGCGGTAATTCACCTCCTTTTTTGCCGAGAGATGTGTGCGCCCCTTCTTTTGTAACTACAATTTTCTAAAAATAGAGATTAAAGCCACACTAAATTTGTCAAAGCCATACTAAATTAGAGATCAAAGACATACTCAATTTATCACAACACTTCGAATTTCCTTCATCCCACGATTAGACTTTTATTTATATTATCATTGTTTTATCACATGTAGGATACATACTGCATACCTTTGTTCTCCACCTATAAATATTATTATTATAATTACATGAACACACATATGGTTAAATTGACACATATGATTATATGCACCTATATGTAGCAACTTTTTACATGGATTTTAACGAGTGGATACATTTTCTATAGATATCACACATTTGTATTCTCCTATGATCACATTTACAAGTTCTCATGGATTTTTACATGCACATAATTAATGTATATCTCTTTTACAAATCAGAATGATGTCCTTTTGTACATACATAGTTATATATTGAACGTGTTTTGTATCCAAGTTAATTATTGATAGAACTTACCATAATGCTATCCCAAAGAAGCATTTCTTGAAAAGATAAATTTCATAAAGCCTTTTACGTTTGAAAAAGAGGGTGGTGGTGAGGTTTTCTTAACTAGGAGACACTCAGATGTTGGGGTCTCTTCGGTGATGTAGGTGAAAGACTTACCCAGCCTCACCATAGGAGATGTATGATAGTTGTTCATAGGTGATCGATAAGCATAGTTGGCTTCTATTGGGTAACTAATTATATGCAATGGAGTCACTGACTCACTCTGCAGATAAACATGTTAGTAGTTGCAATTTTATGATATTTTGACACTGGTAATATGCTCATCTGGTAGAGGATACTCTGGCAAAAGTTTTCCAAAATTTTGGTTTAGTGATCTATACAGTGGTCGATTTACTCCTTGATATACTTATTCGTTGGTGTTTGGACTCTTTTAGCTCCATTATCATTCTATTTAGTTCTCTACCATCATGGCATGAGAGGTCTCAGGCACATCTGGTGGATTAGGTTCTAGTGCTAGTGTTCTGAGGAGGAGCTATAACTTGCAGGGCAAAGATCATTTTGAGATCCGAAAATTTGATGGCTATGGAAGAATCATATTAAAGAAGCCTACTCAGTAATGGGATTTCAAAGAAGCCTACTCACATGGATGAAGATGATTGGGATGAGTTGGATGAAATGGCCAGGTCTACTATTCGCTTGCACCTGGCAGGTAATGTTTACTTTATAGTATTAGACTGTGAAAGTGCAGAGGAGGTTTGGAAGAAGTTATGCAATACATATGAAAAAGAGACAACATCAAATAAAGTGTATCTAATCAGAAAATTATATGACCTTCACATGAAGGACATAGATAGTGTTGCTGGTCATCGAAATGAGTTTGATGCTATATTCTCACAATTACAGGCTCAGATAATGGATATGGATAATGAAATGAAAGCAGTATTGCTATTATGGACCCTGTCATCATCATGGGATATGTTTTGCAGAGCTATTAGCAATAGTGCACCTAGTGGTAAACTCATTCATAGAAAATCTATGGTTGGCACTCAGAGTGGAGATGCAATTAATGCTCCTAATTCTTACCAAGGAAAGAATCAACAACGT
Source organism: Ceratopteris richardii (assembly GCA_020310875.1). Classification (NCBI taxonomy): domain Eukaryota; kingdom Viridiplantae; phylum Streptophyta; class Polypodiopsida; order Polypodiales; family Pteridaceae; genus Ceratopteris; species Ceratopteris richardii. The sequence goes on along the minus strand of CM035407.1, from coordinate 44,912,376 downwards.
GGTAGGAGCAAGAACAAGGAAAAGAATGGTCAACGGAATAAGAGTAGAAGCAAATCAAGGAAGAGGGATATCGAATGCCATTATTTTCATAAGAAAGGGCATATGACGAAAGACTATTATGCATTAAAGAATGCTAAATGTAAAGAACAAAATGTGGATGGGCATGTTAAATAGTTACCTGCACCATCTACTTCGACTCTGATGATTGAAGAAATTAATGCTATTTCTGATGATGCTAATGTGTTGGCACTTGATAGTACTATGCCAAGTGAGGCAATTATGGCTAATTCTCTTTCCCACATGTGGCTACTAGATTTTGGTGATTATTTCCATGTGACGCCATGGGGATTGGAGATGTGGTTGTGCAATTCATTGATGGTTCAAAATTTACTACGCATAATGTATACCATGTACCTCAGTTATCATGCAGTTTTATGTCAGTTGGTCAACTTGATGACCTTGGTTATAAGGTGCTCTTCTATGCTCACTCCTTTTGCATCTCAAAGTGCAATATGGTTATTGCAAAAGGAAGCGAAATTGGCTCACTTTATCATTTATTTGTATCACAGAAAGAATACGTGTTAGCCATTATTGAATAGCATATAGCTTGTATTTGGCATGGTCATTTGGGCCATATATCACGTAGTGGAATGGAAAATCTTTCTTGTTGTGGCTACTTACCCGTGTTATCTTTCTCCGATTTTTCATTTTGTGACCATTTTCAATATGGAAAGCAAACCAGAAATGTGCATAGAACACACATTGACTTTTAAATTCAGCCTTTAGATCTCGTTCATACAGATGTGTGTGGTCCAGGGCCCACTAGGTCCTTAGGTGTTTCTCTTTACTTTCTCACTTTCATAGCTGATGCTACTACAAAATTTTGGGTATATGCTATCAAATCGAAGGATGAGGTATTCCCTACTTTTAGAAAATGGCTTGCTTCAGTTGAGACTGAAAAAGGAAGTAAGCTTAAGGCTTTATGTTCAGATAATAAGGATGAGTATACCTCACATGAATTCAGCCTTTTTTGTCACTCTAGAGGGATTCATAGAGAGTTTACAGCTCCTTATATCCCAATACAGAATGGTGTAGCTGAGAGGATGAATAGAACTATTCAAGATAGATTAGTCTCTATATTGCATCATGCAAACCTCTCACAAGGTTTTTGGGTAGAAGGAGTGGTGATTGTAGTGCATGTGGTTAACCTTTCACCTAGTACTACCAAAGGTCTGACAGTGGCACAAGTTATGGACAGGGAAGCCACCATATTATGGTCATCTTTGAGTTTTTGGGTGTGAAGCATATGTTCATATACCCAAGAAACTTAGACAAAAGTTGGGCGATAAGTCAAAGAAATGCATTTTTCTTAGATATGGTTGAGAAGGAAAATTTGGATATCACTTATAGGATCCTGAAACAAGGTCAATGACTAGAAGTAGTGATGTCATTTTCAATGATTCGAAGATGCATAAAGAGCCCATTAAAGAGGCTGAAGTGAGAAGTGTCTGTTTGAGGATACTAGTCCTCCCGTTAGCATGCACAAAAATGCTGCAAATAGGGATGTTTAATTTGGATATCACTTATGGGATCCTGAAACAAGGTTAATGACCAGATGTAGTGATGTCATTTTCAATGATTCGAAGATGCATAAAGAGTCCATTAAAGAGGCTGAAGTGAGAAGTGTGGTGTTTGAGGATACTAGTCCTCCTGTTAGCATGCACAAAAATGCTGCAAATAGGGATGTTTAATTTGGATATCACTTTTGGGATCCTGAAATAAGGTCAATGACCAGAAGCAGTGATGTCATTTTCAATGATTCGAAGATGCATAAAGAGCCCATTAGAGAGGATGAAGTGAGAAGTGTGCTGTTTGAGGATACTAGTCCTCCTCTTAGCATTGAGATGTTCTACACGTGTCTCATATCTACCTAATAGATATGTTTCAAGTTTAGATTTTGTTATGCTAATAGATGCCGGTGATCCTTCTTGCTACAAAGAGGCTATGCAAACAAAGGATCATGTCTTGGGAGCGTGCCATGAAGAGTGAGTTGGATTCTATTCACAAGAATGCTACTTGGGATTTAGTACCTTTGCCAATGGGCAGAAAAGCTTTACCATTGAAATGGGTATATAAGATGAACTTCACATCAGATAGAGCTTCTCCAAAGTATAAAGCATGACTTGTTGCAAAGGGTTTGAAGCAACAACATGGTGTTGATTTCGAGGAAATCTTCTCTCCCATGGTCAAGATGACTATCCTATGCATGTTGCTTGGATTCGTTGCAATGGAGTACTTAGAGCTAGTCCAAATGGATGTGAAAAATTCTTTCTTGCATGTAGATCTTATAGATGAGATCTATATCAAACTACCAAAGGGTTTTGTAGTTCTTGGCAAGGAAAGTCTAGTTTGTAAGCTTAAGAAGAGCTTGTATGGACTTAAGCAGTCCCCTAGCCAATGGTACCAAAAGTTTGATGCTTTTATGAAGTCTCAAGGCTATTCTCAAAGCAATGAGGATCATTGTCTCTACACAAAGAGATGCTTAGATGGCAGCTTGATATGCTTGATCCTTTATGTCGATGATATGTTGATTGCTGGGAAGTCCTCTTATGATTTCTCAATTCTAAAAAAGAAGTTGAGTTAGACATTTGATATAAAGGATTTGGGGGATGCCAAATATATTCTTGGCATGTGCATTACTTGTGATAGGAGTAAAAAATGCATATACTTGTCTCAAAGTGAGTACAATTCCAAAGTACTTCACAGGTTTAATATGTAGAGTGGAAAGTCATTGAGTACACCTTTACCCACATATGTGAAATTGAGTAAGGATGTCTGGCCCAAATCAAATGAGGAAAATGAATTCGTGACCTAAATTCCCTATCAATATGCTATTGGTAGTCTCATGTATGCTATGGTAGCTACGAGACCAGACATTGCATTTGTAGTGGGAGTTGTGAGCAGATATATGTCTAATCCTAACAAGAAACATTGGGAAGTGGTCAAGATGATCTTAAGATATTTGAGTGGCACTAAGGACAAGTGTCTATGCCTAAGTAGAGGGAAAGCATCCATTATTGGTTACACGGATTCTGACTATGCTGGTTGTGTAGACAATCATAAGTCTACATCAAGGTACACTTTTCATTTTGTTGGAGGTGCATTCTTTTGGAGATCTTGTCTTCAAGAATGTACAATTGTTTCCACCACAGAAGCAGAGTATGTTGTAGCAAGTGAGGCATGTAAGGAAGCATTGTGGCTCTCTCATCTTCCTTGTGATATGGCTTTACTTCAGCATGTACCTCGTTCTCTCAATAGAGTGCCATTGCTTTGGCTAAGAATCTGATCTATCATGCAAAGACCAAGCACATTGAGGTGAGGTATCACTTCATTAGAGATCGCTTAGCCACTGGGCACATTATTCTTAAGAAGGTTTACACTCGAGATAATGCTACGGATGCTTTGACTAAAGATGTACCACATGATAGCTTTCAACACTATTTTCACTTGATGGGGGTTACTTGATTCATGATCTTACACACTCACTTGTATACTATGTAACATCCCCATTAGGTTGGAGGTATAATTTGTATACTTACACTTAGGTATTCTTTATTATTTTTCTCCCATAGTTACTTTCCCCATATTCGCATTTAGTGGGAGATTGTTACCATTAGTGTCCATGTGAAAGGCCAAATGGCCACCAGAAACTTCTTTGTATATGTTCTTCAATAAAACATATAGTGGCTTGGTTAATCACACACTATAAGTTCGAGTGCATTTGAAACACCTAAGAAGTCTATCTTTGTGCTCCCTATGTATTGTGTTTTTTTGCATATTCTACAGCCTCTATGTGAGAATTGTGTGCGGCCCCTAGGAGCTTGGTTCTGTACTCTAAGGATATTGGCATGGAGCTCTAGAGAAGGAGAGCGCATTGTGCTGCATCGCCAATGAAATACTTCATGGCCCTCTTGATTGTGCCACCCATTTGGTACATTCTTGTGGTCCTCACAAGGAATTTAGGGATTGCTCACTCTTGCACCTCAAGATCTTATCACTCCGTGAGTCACCTTCTTTCGCACTAGTTGCTAAATCGGATTCAATTGCTGGCACCATATGCTTCCTAGGTTGATTTACTTGTTTTACCTTGATCATGTTTGGAAAAGAAGGGAGTGTGTTGTATCATTATGCATCATAGAACTTTGGACAAGAACAATATCTCTATCTTCATGTGTAGTCTTGGGAGGACCAAGAGCTAGTGCCTTACCTAGTTTAATGAGTGCATGACTTGCTAGTTCAACTATAATATATTTTTGGTTGACCCAAACTGGAAGAAGTCCACTGCATAAGTTCAAGTCGAATGCATGTTCATAAATCCAATCTTGAACCAAAGTGAGAAGTTCCATAAGGTTCATCCTAACACACTACCATCTTCATAGTCATTGTGACATCTTGAGTAGAGATGGTTAGCTCCACCTTGCCCATGCAAGGGTTTTCTACATCTCCCAGTCCTATAAGATATGCTTCAATAGGACGGATGGTCAATTGCATGTCATAACAACATAAAAATCTAATAGCACTAGTGGTAGAAGCTGAGTCATTTAATGCTCTTATAGTCTTCACACTCTTGCCATGTCTTATTTCTAAGGTCGTAAAAGGATGCATGTCAAGTTTTATGTGAGGGGTGAGACTCATAGTTTGGCACATTGCCATGTGATATCTTAGTGCCTCATGAGTATCTAGTGTAGGTTGATCTCTACACTTTCTCCTCAGCTTCAAACGTTTTATGCATTCAAAAGCTTCAGCCTGAGCCTCTTCTTGAATTCTTCATTCTTCCTCTTTGCGATTCTTTGCTCTGTTGAGTCAGCTTAGCATTCCTTCTATCAAGGGTTCTTGGTATAGATTTACTCTACGTCCACTTATGTAATTACGGATTACATTACCCTCTAGAGTGGCTAGCTACATAGCTTCACTTGTTTAGATTCTATCAATTATCATAGGTACATCATCATGTTTTTCAAGTTTTCTCGCATGCTGCTTTAATGTGTACACCAAGACTAGATCTCTTGCTTTCAAGCCCTTATGTTTTATGTGTGCATCAAAATACAATTTTTTCCTTTTCTTGGCCATATATATATCTCAACAAATACTCTCAATCGAGTTTCTCCTAACTGTTCTAATTCAAAAATCCTAGAAGATAATTTGTGGCCCATCCATTGATACTCATCTACTACCTTCAAGGTGGGCATCAAGAAGTCTAAGGGCAACAATGCATTTTGACCAAACCCCATGTGAAAAGGGGTGGTGTTGAGTACCATTTTATAGGCCACTCAATAAGCCCAAATAGTGTGATGTAACTATTCATCCCAATCAAAGTGTTTATTATTCACCAACCTAGTTAGAAAAAGTGCATGGGATCTTGTTTATGCTCTCCGCTTGTTCATTGGCTTGTGGGTAATATGAAGCTGAGTTCTTGTGAATAACCATGAATTCATGTAACAAGTATTCAATGAACTCATTCAAGAAGTGGGTACCACTTACCAACTCTATTGACATACCATATCTCATAAATACATTCTCGAATAGAAACTTAGCTGTGGTTTGTGCCGCATTCTTCCTAGTGGATCTCACTTCTACTCATTTGGTTAGATTATTTATGGCCACTATAATGTACTCAACATGTGAACTCTTGGTTGGGGGATTCAAAGGACCAAAAAGTCTTTTTCCCACTTGGAGAATGCATGTCCTCCCATCATGGGTCTCAGTGGCATCTCATCCTTTTCCATCAAATAGTGAGTTCGCTAACATATATCACAATGCTCCATGTAGGTGTGAGCATCCATGTGAAGGGTTGGCCACCAAGGTCCTACAAAGAGTATTTCTTGGATCACCCTTTCACATCCAAAGTGTCGACCTACTACACCTTAATGTGTAGTTTCCAAGATCTTAAGATATTTACTTTCATGGACACATAGTTTAAGATATCCATATGTTTGATGCTTGTATAGGTTACCTCCAATGAGAGTGTAATTTAAGGATTCTTGTTATAAGCGTCATCACCTAGCTAATATCATCTCTTGAGGGAAGGTTTTCATCATCAGAAAGTCAATCAAAGGACTGCTCCAATCCAGCATTCGGGACACTTGATACAGGGTAGCATGTTGTGTTGATGGTCTCTTGCAATAGGTCACATAATCCTTACACATCCTTTGGACCTATGCTTCCATGGTTGACCAATATACTTCTAATTTGCATAGAATATGTAGGGTGCTATGTTTTAAGTGATGTTGCATCAGTACACTTACATGTGCTAATTGAAACCATTTTGCATACTTGTTTTCTTCCACACAACAAGACAATATGCCTTGATTAGTGTGTTTGTACACACTACCTACCATTACATGATATTTCAAGGATTTCACCACCTCTTTGCCTTTTTCTTTCATTATAGGGTGTTTAGGGCCAAAAGTCAAAATAGGCATAATAGTTTTGGCACACTTAGGCACAACCTCTAGGTTGAATAAATAAGCACCAAGAAGTTCATTTGACACCCCTTGTAGGGATTCTCCTAAGGTAAGTCTAAAAAGGTGATGTTCCCTAAGGTGGGTCTTGCCTTTCCGAAAGATTACCTCAAAATCATGTTCCATTAGCAAGACAAACCATCTTACTAATATGCGAGTGTTCCAAGGTTTATTCAAGAGGTAGAGAAATGCTTGATGGTCCATAAAAAATTTTAACTCATTTGCAAGTAGATAATGTCTAAAATTTTTAACCGCATAGACCATTCCTAATCCTTCTCTACCTATCATGGTATAATTTTGCTTGACCGCATTCAACTGCCTACTTGTGTAAGCAATTAAAAGTTCAATGTTACCTTCACTAGTCAGTTGTGCTAGCACACATCCGGTACTCTAATGAGATGCATCCACATGAACATGGAATGGCTTACTCCAATCTAGTAGTCAAAATTGGTGATGAGCACAATCATCTCTTAAGCCCATTGAAAGAATTCTTGCACTCATCAATCCACTCAAATTTAGATAGAAGTTTGTACAAAGGCTTTGAGATTATTGCACACATGTGCATAAAACATTGGTAATAGTCACAATGTCCCATATAATCTCCCAGGGTAAAAGCATGTTAATGTGAACACTTTTTAGGAGTATTTATTGCTTTTAAGCCCATCACTTTTTAGCTATTTCAAAAGCATTTTAAATAGCGAAAAAATAAATTCATAAAATTTCAATTTGCTAGACTTACGATCACTACTCATGTGACGGCCTGCTGGGTATCATGGCTGGAACATCGATAGTAAATGTCATTATTCCTCACATACTCCACAAGGTGGCGAGTCTATGGAGTCTGCGCCAATGGAGCACAGAACGTCTGCACGACTTCGTCAGTCGTGAGAGAAAGCTACCATCAACGAAGCTGTTCCATCAGACAACGAAGGTGAAATGCAATCTCTAGGAAGGAGTATGAGCAGGTATAGGGTCTAGCATCTATGCATGCAACATTTAGGTGCTCACATGGCTAGGAGTAATTTCTATGGTTCTAATGTAAGAGCCATAATTCTCGGCAGAGGAGAGGCACCATCCATCAAGAGTCCATCATTGAACCGGAAGCAATGGGCTAGGTAACCTCCAAATCTGATATCAATCGGTGTGTCTAATGTTGTGTAATCTAATAGGCTAGTTTTACAGCTAGTTAAATGGCAAGTAGCACCTGGTTCTCGAAGAAGCAGCTAGAAGTTGCATTGTCATCAGCAGAAGCTAAATTTGTGGCCTTAGCTCTCACGGCAAAAGAAGGCCTCTAGATCCAAATAATCATGCAAGAGCTCTTACCGATGACAGGGAAAACAAAACATGTTGATTTAAAGTTTCATTTTATACGTGATCTTGTAGAGCAGAAAAAACTTCATCTCTCATATGTTTCACCTCATCTAATGTGGGCTGATATGCTTATGAATCCTGTGGGAGCAGATAAGTTCATCTTGTACAGGAAACATCTTGGAATCGTTGAAATCAAGTAACATGTGTGTCACATTCCAGTACTCTAGTTACAAGGAATGTTGAAGCAGCTTAACTATGATTATGTGGATGTGCCATGTATGAACCATGTGGCCAAACACCATGTCCTGAAAATAATGGCTTAATAGTCGTGGCTTACTCATGTGTTGCATGATGTAACGATTCACATGTATGTAACTGCTATATTGAATCATTAATACATACAGAAGTTATTGCATGTATCTCTGTGTTATCTGTGGGCATGTGTAGGACCCTTCTTTTCTGCATCCACAAACCACAAAGATATAGGGGCTCTACACTTAATCTTTGGTGCTACAACTGGAGTAATGGGCATGCATTTATGAAACAATTTGCCTTGTTGATGTAGGTGGGTATATCGAACATATCCAAAAGTGTTAGACCATAGCGTATTCTGCTAGAAAAAAGAGGATTTCCACACCGTTTACGATATGTCCATCGTTGGTATAGATCCAGGTACTATACCAGAAAAATTGATTAGTGAGGCAGATTGGTTTTTGTCTTCAAGGTAACTCTACTCAAGGGGGAGATGAAAGTTAAATATGTCAAGAAAGAGTTTTATGATGCACCGATGGTGTTACATCAAAAAGTCTACCAAGAGGTACCAACGAACTAAGAATTTTCTGTACAATTTGCTAGAGCCTTTGTATTTGAAAACTGTACCACTACTCAAACATCAAAAGATCTAGCTATATACCAAGAGGCAGGGGTTGTAGCTGCAGAAGCTTCTATTAAAAGATGCAAAAAGATGGTTACATTGCAGTCAAAGATGCAAAGGTTTTACAATTTTTTGAACAATGATGCTTCACCACTTTAAGAGCCTTTGGATGCGAACTTGTAGGAACAGAAAGAAGATGTTGAGTTAAATGCTCGACAAGGTATAGAACTTGCTGCCATAAGGCGAGTGGAGGGTACTACAGTTATACGTACTTTAGAATTGTTAATTGATAGTGAACAGAATAAGTTGGATAGGGTCAAGCTTGACTTGGATCAAGCCAAGCTATCAAAGGCTACTGAGTCGAAGGTGACTACAACACTCATTGAGATGCGAAAAAAGTTATAGGTATCCATAGATGAATCGAAATGTGATGTGGGAATGTCTCCTAAGAGGAGGATTGAGTTGGAGATGCAAATTCAGATATATACTATTAATCTAGAGCTATTAGGGGTTGAGCCAGATGAGAATGACAAGGTACCTGGACTGGAGGTAATATTTAGGTTTATTGACATTGGTTGGAACACTTTTCTAAGGTTCAATATTGATCATTTGGATTGTTACATACACAGGCTGAATATAAGTTTCATGAGAATCAGTTAAAGAGTGCAAATCAACATCTATCATTTGTAAAGAACATGGTAAGCATGATGGATTCAAATGAATTGTCACCATTATTGCCATTACCTCCCCCAGAGTTACCATGAGCCCTCTTACTCAGTGTTTCATCCATGTACATAGCATGTGGTTTGAATATTGAGGAGAGGGTGAGTTTTATAGTGCACCTTATGCCATGCAACCATGCATATCACTATATTTGTTTGTAGCACATTGTCGTGTGTCAGTCAATTTAAATTGTTTAGGACCTCAATGTGGTGTTGAAACACCAAAACATGTGCGGCAAACAATCTTTGGATTCTTCGATGGTGGATTCAACTTTCACAAAGGCAAGCTTGTCGTGTTGATTAATATTAATAATATTACTTTTTATCCATGTTTGTGGCTTCTTGGTTAGTTGTTTGTAAGTAGATATTACTAATTAGGTTGCTACTTGTTACCTATTACTAAGTAGTTGGTTCTTAGTTACTTGTTACTAAGTATCTATTACTAATTAGATTATTACTAGTTACTAAGTTGCTGATTCTCGATTACTTGTTAGTATCTATTGCTAATTAGCTTCTTACTACTTAGCTATTACTAGGTTACTAAGTTACTACTAATTATCTTGTTAACAATTAGCTATTACTAAGTAGTTGGTTCCTAGTTATCCGTTAGTAATTAGATATTACTATTTAGCTTGTTACCAGTTAGTCATTACTGAGTAGGTAGTCCCTGGTTAGTTTTTTGTAATTAGCTATTACTAATTAGCTTGTTACCAGTTAGCTATTACAAAGTAGCTGGTTCTTAGTTAGTTGTTAGTAATCAGCTATTCCTACTAAGCTAGTTACTAATTAGCTATTAGTAAAAGCTAGTTATTAATTAGCTATTACTAAGTATATGGTTATGGTTAGTTGTTTGTAACTAATTAGCGTGTTACTAGTTAGCTATTACTAAGTTGCAAACTCTCAGTTACTTGTTAGTAATTAGCTATTAATAATTAAATTGTTACTAATTAGCTATTACTAAGTAGCTGGTTGTTAGTTAGTTGTTACAAATAGTTATTAATATATCAGTTTCTTACCAATTAGCGATTAATAATTATCTATTACTAAGTAGCTATTACTAAGTAACTATTACTAAGTAACTATTACTAAGCAGCTATTACTAAGTAGCTATTACTTAGTAGCTATTACTAAGTAGCTATAACTAAGTAGCTAATTCATCATAGCTATTACTAAGTAGCTTTATTAAGTAGGTATTACTACGTAGTTGGTTCTTAGTTAGCTTATTACTACATTATTATTAGTTAGCTTGTTACTAATCAACTATTACTAAATAGCTATTATGAATTAGCTACTACGAATTAATATTTAGTTTGTTAGTAATCATCTATTACTAAGTAGCTATTACTAATTAGCTATTATGAATTAGCTATTACTAATTATCTATTACTGATTAGCTTGTTACTAATTAGCTATTACTCATTAGCTATTATTGATTGGCTATTACTGATTAGCTATTACAAATTAGCTATTATGAATTAGCTATTACGAATTAGCTATTACAAATGAGCTATTACTAATTAGGTATTCTTAATTCGCTATTACGAATTAGTCATGACTAATTAGCTTGTTACTTAGTAGCTATTACGAAGTAACTAGTTCTTGGTTAGTTGTTCGTAATTAGCTATCACTATTTAACTTGCTACTAATTAGCTATTACTAAGTAGTTGATTGTTCGAAAGTTGTTAGTAGTTAGCTATTACTAATTAGTTTGTTAATAATTTGTGATTATTAATTGGTTATTACTGATTAGCTATTATTGATTAGCTATTACTGATTAGCTATTATTGATTAGCTATTAGTGATTAGCTATTATGAATTAGCTACTATGAATTAGCTATTATGAATTAGCTATTACTAATTAGCTATTATTGATTAGATATTACTGATTAGCTATTACAAATTAGCTATTACGAATTAACTATTACGAACTAGGTATTAATAAGTAGCTATTACTAATTAGCTATTACTGATTAGCTATTATTGATCAGCTATTAATAAGTAGCTATTACTAATTAGCTATTAATAATTAGCTATTAATAATTAGCTATTATGAATTAACTATTACTAATTAGCTATGGAAAATTAGCTATTACGAATTAGCTATTACTAATTAGCTATTCCTAATTAGCTATTATTAATTAGCTATTACTAATTAGCTATTACTAATTAGCTATTATTAATTCGCTATTACGAATTAGCCATGACTAATTAGCTTATTACTAAATAGCTATTACGAAGTAACTAGTTCTTGGTTAGTTGTTTATAATTAGCTATTACTAATTAGCTTGTTACTAATTAGCTATTACTAAATAGCTGATTGTTCGATAGTTGTTAGTAGTTAGCTTTACGAGTTAGCTTGTTACTAATTCGCGATTACTAAGGATCTAGTTTTTTGTTAGTTGTTTGCAATAATTCATCCATCAACTATCTATTTCTTACTCTTTAACCCTCTAGTGCAGCACTTATCTAGTTGGTTTCATTGTGGTAAGCAATTGCTCCTACCTCAATAGGAACAATTACCAACAATGCTAATGCTACATACGATAGGGAGCTTGGGACAAGTGAAATGTTCGACGTACACCATTTGCTGAAAATAAGACTTATGCCCAATCTTCATCATCGAAAGAGAAAGAAAATATTCCATCCTTCCTCCAAACACCGTCTGCAATGGATGCTAGTGTGGATCCTTGTCCAATTGACAACATGCATGATGCAGAGTGATCCACACGCATTGACTTTCATAGTGGTTTAGACGGAATGATTGATAATGTTCTTGATCTAGTTAGTAGCTCAGATATTCATCTAGGTCACAACTCTATAGTTGATCATGATCCAGTTGCTTGTTCAAACAAAGGCCATCTGCAAAATGCAACTTTTGATCCTAATCAGAGTCCAAATAGAGATGTTCTTCAAACAAATACTACAAATGAAACCTCCTCAGAGAAAAACTATTGTAATGTACTGGTGAAACGACAGAAGAAGCCAAGCCATTTGCACCCCAATTACAAGGCGCTAGACTACTTGGTCACACTTGAACAAAGGTGTTGTACTTGATACAGAGAATCTTTTGAAAGAATAGTACTAGTGTTCACCCTCTTACATCATTGTCCTTTGTAATAGTTACTATCTGCATGTGTGGCATCATCCAAATCTATTAGCTATCATCACAGTTTGTGATCAGCCTATTTTGTATCGATGTTATTAAGATATGTTGTTGTCTCTACCTCGTATTATATACCCTATACATATTTGATAGCTCAATTGTGTCATTGATTGTAATGATGTAAACAAATCTTCTTTTGGTATTATATGGGAAAAATGGCGTTTGTCCATAACTTAAGCACCAATTTGGAAATAATTTGAAGTCTTAATGCCATCATAAACATTAGGAACGCATTTGTATGAATTTTACAATTGGTCCTCTCATGATGCCTTTTTACAATGATATGATTTGGATAGTAGTAAATAGTTTCAAAGTGAGGAAACTAATTTCACTATCTAGTTCTAATGTTCACCTTCTTAGAACACCTCTTTGTAATGGTTACTATCCACACGTGGCATTGTCCAAATCGATTAGCTCTCATAGGATTTTTTATTTAGCCTATTTTGTAACGATGTTATTGATTGTATTTATCCTATTCTATACAATTTTCGATAGACTAATAGTGTCATTGATTGTAAGTTGTAATGATGTTTGGCTTATAGGTGAGATAAACACTACAAGAAATACGGGCGTATAGCGACGGTTAAGGCGACAGAATTTCGTCGCTATAAAATTGCAACTTGCATCGTAATTAGCATCGCGTGCCGACCGTCGATTAAACGACGCAAAAAACGACGGTATTTGCGACTTGTAACGCGATGGGATTGCGACGTTCCCATAAAACCTCGCTAAAACGATGCAATTTAAAAGTGTCACATAAGAGATCCTTTTTTGCATCGCGTAGGCGATGTTAGTTGCCGTCGCATAAGCGACAGTAAAATTGTCCCCTATTCGACGACGAATAGCATCGGTTACACGACGATCTGTTGACGAACAAAAATAAAAACGTTGGAGGCTCTGCCATCGGCATTTTCACGCATCCGATCGAAGAGCTCTCCAACATTCGCAATTGCGCTGCGCTTACGAGCTGAAGCAAGTATATGCAGAATTGTTGTTTTGCATAAGCTCTCTCTTATTCTCTTCCTCCGTCTTTGTTTCTCTCTTTCTACATCTTTCTCTCTTTGAATTCTCTCTCTCTCTAGATCTCTCTCTCTCTCTAGATCTCTCTCTCTCTCCCTCTCTCTCTCTCTCTTTTCTTTCTCTCTTTATTGCAGGTTATTCAAGAAGCTAACCAAGCAAAAAGTATGGCTAACAATTGTAAGTACAATTTCTATTCTTTGTAGATCATTTGAATTGTGTTATTTTCATTACATAGCATACTCACACTTATTGATATGCACTCATACACTTATACATGATAAAGATGCACTTTCACACATATACATATATACACATGCACATACACACACATATATACACATAGATACATGTGCACATACACTTAGACATACACACATATACACATGCATATGCACAAACATTCCTACAACCACATAAAAAGACGTCCATGCATACATTATATATATATATATATATATATATATATATATATATATATATATATATATATATATATATATATACATTAACATATATGCAAATACATGTATATGCACATCCACATACACATGCATGTTTCATACATATACACATGCATATACATATACATATATACATATACATATACATATACATATACATATACATATACATATACATATACATATACATATACATATACACACATATACATATACATGCATATACATGTACACACACATACATATACATGCATATACATATACACACACATACACAAGAACATGCACATACTCATACACACATATACATTTATACATGCACATGCACATACATACATATTATACACACACATACACATGCACATACATACATATACACACACATACATATACTCTTAGGTACACACATATGAATGAATTATATAATTAAAGTATTAAAACACATATACACATGCACACACACATGCATATACCTACATATATACATATACATGCACATACACACACATACACATAGAGTTATACATATACATGCATATACATATACACACACATACACAAGAACATGCACATATTGATGCATACATATATACTTATACATGCACATGCACATACATACATATACACACACATACACATGCACATACATACATATACACACACATACATATACACTTAGGTACACACATATGAATGAATTATATAATTAAAGTATTAAAACACATATACACATGCACACACATGCACATACCTACATATACACATATACATGCACATACACACATATACACATAGAGTTATACATATACATGCATATACATATACACATACGTACATACACATGCATATGCACATACTCATACACACATATACACTTATACATGCACATGCACATACATACATATACATACACATGCACATGCACATACATACATATACACACACATACATAATTAAAGTATTAAAACACATGCCTAATATAAACAATAATAACAATCAATAGAACAAAACTCTTCATTACTTAATACCATACACACAATTCAAAACATAACTGAAATAAAAAAAAAAATATATATATATATATCAATGTAAATACATATAATCCAATGTCATAATCAACTAAAATCCTAATCATCATCATCATGATCATCATCATCATGATCATCATCATCATCAGCAATATCATGATCATTCTGATCATCCTCATCCTCATCATCATGATCACCCTGTGACGATCGAGATCGTCCCTCCTGTGTCTGTCTCTCCACCTCATCCATATTTGTCTCTCCATAATACTCCTGTATTACATATAACAAACATAAATAAATAAAATAATTAAAACACTCATAAAAACAAAATAATTATATAAAATTTAAAAATACTCACAAAGGCATCAGGATGATCTTGCATATACTCACTCAAACGCCGATATCCAAAATGTGTAGCATACTAGATCTCCTGTTTCGTAGGATATCGGCCATAGTCCTTCCGCTGCAATGAAACAAATAAAAAACATTAGTTGCTTGCATTTTAACTAAAATAAAAAATATACTCACAATAACACATATACTTACAAACGTAGCTACAAAACCATTATGTCCCATTTGGCCTAGGTGCGATGTGTGGCCCGACTCCACTCTCTTCTTTGTAGCAGCCTGTTTATTCAAGAAAAAAAATACATAAATTAAATGTAAAAAATTACTAAAATATATAAAAATTATTAATATAAACAATTAATTTGTGTACCTTCTGCTGAGGAAATGACTCCTGAAGGCGTAGCTGTCTACGAAATAACTGCCACGACTCAGGTGGTATGCTAGCTCGCCTCTTATTTTTTTCGACCATACAATATCTCCTGTTAATTTAATCTCAAACAGAAAAAAAAGTCAGAATACATACACATATATACACACACATACACATACACATACCCACATACACATATACATGCAAACATATACACATGCATATATGTATACATATACACATATACATACATATAACATAAACATACATATACATATCCACATATATACGTATACACACATGCATGCATATACACTCATTCATACAAAATACATGCATTTATCCCACAATAATATGTAGTTGTGTATATGTGAATATGTGTGTATGTGTAAATCTGTATATGTGAATATGTGTGTATGTGTAAATATGTATATGGGAATTTTTTGTTTATGTAGATAATCAAATTATTAATATCAAATATCATTATTTGTAGATTCTGATCAATCAGATGGAACTCCACCACTGTCTCCTCTTCGTGCAACAACTTTATACTGTAAGTATATGAAATATTTAATTTTAAATATATTTGATGGATACATAACTTTTTTTTTATGTTTCTTATTATGTGCAGATTCTGATCAATCAGAGGGTACTCCACCACCTCCTACCTATGCAACGACTTCACATGTGTCCTCTGATAGGAATTATGATGAATTTTACTATGAAGAGCATATTATATGTTGGTGTAACTCTTGTTATGGCACGTATCGAAGACCACGATTGGAATGTATTGAACATGAGGCAGAGTATGGTACTTTTGAGCGTGCACCATCACCTAGTCAACGTGATAATGCTTGGGTATGTATTTTCTATATATATTAATGTCATTATTTTATTTAAAAACCATATATAAAATCAAATTATTGTTGATATATAGGAATACTTGCTCGATGATGATGATGATGATGATGATGATTTTTCTCATAATGTTAATATACCTCGTACACGTCATGGACTTGCTGTTCATCAATACAAGTAGAGGTTTCTAGAAATCCTCTACCTCCTGGTTTAGAGAATGAAACGGCTGGAGATTATCCATTGCCAGCTCGTGATCGTTCTTTAGTACAAACATATGATAGAAGAAGATATGGAGGATGGAATAGAGGACCACTTCCTTAAGATGGAGAGGTTTTCAACTTTTGGGGTAATCGCTATATGATTGCTCCATCCACTATTACTAATGTTGGTCGTGGTCTCTTTATTGTAGAGGATTTGTATGTGCCCCCGAACTCTGAAGTCACTCTTATGTCATTTTGTGGTCCTATATATGGATGGGGAGATTGGCATCGACTTTCACGTTATGTTCAAAGCATGAGTACTTATGGAATATGCTTGAACGCAGCATCCCTTACTAGTAGAAGGATTTTACATGCAGAAAATGAAAGATTATATATTGATGGAAGACCTTACACACATGGAAATATAGCAGGTTTAATAAATAGTAGTTGAGGGTTACATAATAGTTCAAGGACTAATTGCACATTTGAGGAGCGTGAAAATAGTCATGAATCACCATACACAAATAATGAAGAAATCTCAGATGAGCAAAGAGACTTAATGATAGGTTGTGAACGAAAGGTAATTTTATTAAAATAATATTTTATTTTTTTCATATATGTATGTTAGTTTCTATTTACTAATTGAATTTATTTTGTAGGCTCAAATGTTTACTAATATGTGGGCTTTTGGACAGCATATTAGAATCAAAGCCATTGATTCTTTACGTAAAACAGAGGATTCTAGTATTGTTGCTTCTTTCAAGCAACTATCACGTGCTAGCTCAAAAGACACGAACCTTATAGATAGCGAACTTGGTTACGTAGTAACTATTGTTGGTATCTACGAAATTTCATTTCGTACATTCAAATAGGTAGAAAAAATTTTATATATTTTTTTTAGAGTTAGTTATTTTCTTAAGCACCTAATAATGGGTTTTTGTTGTTATATATTTTGATAGGTCATTTTGAAGGTTGACTGGTTTCGACCGGAGTATAAAGGTAGTAATTCTACATTAAGAAGGGAATTATCTGGGTTTTGGGAAATTGATTCTTCCAAGGTAATGCGATCTACTAAAGAACCATATATTCTTCTTAGGCATATTGAACAAGCATTTTTTTATAAAAACCCAGATGCTCATCCTTGGTGGCAAGTCATTCATGTGCAACCTAGAGGTAGGTCATTGTTTGAACAGTTTATTGTTAGAGAGATCGAAGAAAGTCCTCTTGATGATTCAGCATCAGATACTGATACATCAACATCTGAAATAGAAATTAGAATCATTATATGTGATAATGATACTAATCTTTTTGATGAAGAGGATAATTCTCTACATGCTGATTCTATTGATGAGGAAGAGGAATTACCAGAAATAGATATTAATCCATCAATAGATGATGTGATTCATGAGAACATAGATTTAACAATAGAAGAAATAAAGGAAATCAATAAGGATAATGAAGATGAGACTATATTGATGTCTTACCAAAATGATGGCAATAATGAAAACATATGAGCAGATTAGATAGTAAATTGTACTCTAGTTATCGATCAATAACTTGAAGCTTCTGAATGGATATCAGATAATAGGTTTTTTTTATTAACTTGAATAACGATGAATCCTATTAGAGAGATGAAATCATGTTCTTCTAAGTTAGAACATGAAGCTCGGGGGTATGCCTAATTATTTTATATATAGCTTTATCTTCGAGGAGCAAATTTTTATCATGTATGTATGCATATGTGTGTGTATTCATGTGTATTATATGTATACATATGTTAGTATGCATATATATGTATTTCATGTATATGTATGTGTTTGCATGTGTGTGATATATGTATACATGTGTTAAATATGCATATGCATTTATGTAAAATATTCATGTATTCATGTAATATATTCAAGTGTTTATAATTGTGCACATGTATATATGTATATGTGTCTATGTGTAAATATGTACATGTAAATATGTATGCATGTATATATATGTTTATGTGTGCATGTAGGCATGTATATGTGATGTGTACATGTATATATGTATATATGTCTATGTGTAAATGTGTACATGTAAATATGTTAGTATGTATATATATATTTATGTGTGCATTTAGGCATGTATGTGTGATGCATAATATATCTACTCCATTTTATATTTATGTATCCTATCTACATGATGTGTATATATCTTTACATATATTATGATCCTCGTTGATTCGAGTAGCTATATATAGAGGCATAAGGTTGGGAGGAGAGACATCTCTCTAGTAGGACGTTGGAGGTGTACATATACTTCAAACATATGGCTAAAAAGTTGAATTAGAGTTTTTAAATTAGGGATTTCAAAACCCTAGCTAGCTCTCTTCCTGCATGTGGAGCCACAGAAGAGCCCTCGTCTGATTGTTGGGTAAGCATCTTGATTGTATAATCCAGCTCCTCATCAGACACCTCTACGTAATCACGCATTATGGCCCCTAGAGTATCAGACGGAACTCTTGCTCTCATAAGACTTTTTATGAGAGTGAGTTTCGCCTTTCTCTCTCTATTGGGATCCATAATACCTAACATATAAAACAAAATGGTTACAAATCAATATATATACGTGTACACATGTAAGTGTGTATGCATTAAGTATGTGTATGTATGCATGTGTGTGTGTATGTATGTGCGTGTATATGTGTGTATGTGTGTATGCATGTGTATGTGTGTGTATGCATCATTATGTGTATACATGTATCTATGTGTGTGTGTATATGTGTGTGTGTATGTATGTGTATGTGTGTGTGTATGGATGTATGTATGTATGTATGCATATGCATATGCATTATGTATGTATATATATGCATGTATGTGTATGTGTGAGTATGTCTCTCTATGTGTGTGTATGCATATATGTGTGTATGTATGCATATATGTGTGTATGTGTGTGTGTATATGTATTTTTCATATGTGTGTGTATGCATATGTATGTGTGTGTATGCATCATTATGTGTGTCTATGTATGCATGTGTATGTGTGTATGCATCATTATGTGTGTATGTGTCTATGTGTGTATGTGTGTGTGTGTGTCTATGAGTGTGTATGTGTTTATGTGTATGTATGTATCTATGTGTGTGTATGTGTCTATGTGTGTATGTGTATGCATGTATGTATGCATATGTGTGTGTATGCATATGTATGTGTGTGTATGCATCATTATGTGTGTCTATGTATGCATGTGTATGTGTGTATGCATCATTACGTGTGTATGTGTCTATGTGTGTATGTGTGTGTGTATATGTGTGTGTGTCTATGTGTATGTGTGTGTGTCTATGAGTGTGTATGTGTTTATGTGTATGTATCTATGTGTGTGTATGTGTATGCATGTATGTATGCATATGTGTGTGTATGCATATGTATGTGTGTGTATGCATCATTATGTGTGTATGTGTGTGTGTGTGTCTATGAGTGTGTATGTGTTTATGTGTATGTATGTATCTATGTGTGTGTATTTGTCTATGTGTGTATGTGTATGCATGTATGTATGCATATGTGTGTGTATGCATATGTATGTGTGTGTATGCATCATTATGTGTGTCTATGTATGCATGTGTATGTGTGTATGCATCATTACGTGTGTATGTGTCTATGTGTGTATGTGTGTGTCTATGTGTATGTGTGTGTGTCTATGAGTGTGTATGTGTTTATGTGTATGTATCTATGTGTGTGTATGTGTATGCATGTATGTATGCATTTTTGTGTGTATGCATATGTATGTGTGTGTATGCATCATTATGTGTGTATGTGTCTATGTGTGTATGTGTGTGTATGCATTATGTACGTGTATGTAAGCATGTGCATTATGTATGCATATAAGTATGTAAGTATGCAAATGCATATGCATTATGTATGCATATGCATTATGTATGCATATGCATATGCATTATGTATGCATATGCATATGCATTATGTATGCATATGCATATGCATTATGTATGCATATGCATATGCATTATGTATGCATATGTGTGTATGTGTGTGTATGCATTATGTATGTGTATGTAAGCATGTGCATTATGTATGCATGTAAGTATGTATGTATGCATATGCATATGCAATATGTATGCATGTATTTGTATGTGTGTGTATGTTTCTCTATGTGTGTGTATGCATATATGTGTGTGAATGTGTGTGTACATGTGTCTGTATGTGTGTATGCATGTGTATGTGTGTGTATGCATCATTATGTGTGTATGTGTGTGTATATGTGTGTCTATGTGTGTGTGTCTATGTGTATGTGTGTGTATCTATGAGTATGTATGTGTTTGTGTGTGTGTATGTGTATGTGTGTATGTGTCTGTGTGTGTGTATGTATCTATGCATGTGCATTATGTATGCATGTAAGTATGTATGTACATTGTATGCATATGCATATGCATTATGTATGCATATGTATGCATGTATGTGTTTATGTGTGTATGTCTCTCTATGTGTGTGTGTATGCATATATGTGTGTGTATATGTGTCTGTATGTGTGTATGCATGTGTATGTGTGTGTATGCATGTGTATGTGTGTGTATGTGTGTGTATGCATGTGTATGTGTGTATGTGTGCATGTGTGTGTGTCTATGTGTGTGTATGTGTGTGTGTCTATGTGTATGTGTGTGTATCTATGAGTGTGTATGTGTGTATGTGTCTACGTGTGTGTATGTGTTTATGTGTGTATGTGTATGCATGTATGTATGCATATGCATGTATGTATGCATATGCATGTGTATGCATGTGTATGTTTGTGTATGCATCATTATGTGTGTATGTGTCTATGTGTGTATGTGTTTGTGTATATGTGTGTGTATGTGTGTGTGTGTCTATGTGTATGTGTCGCTACGCATCTATGAGTGTGTATGTGTTTATGTGTGTGTATGTGTCTATGTGTGTGTATGTGCATATGCATTATGTATGCATATGTATGCATGTATGTGTATGTGTGTGTATGTCTCTCTATGTGTGTGTGTGTATGCATATATGTGTGTGTATGTGTGTATGTGTGTGTGTATATGTGTGTCTATGTGTGTATGCATGTGTATGTGTGTGAATGCATCATTATGTGTGTATGTGTCTATGTGTGTATGTGTGTGTGTATATGTGTGTGTATGTGTGTGCGCGTCTATGTGTATGTGTGTGTGTGTATGAGTGTGTATGTTTGGATGTGTGTGTGTATGAATGTGTGTCTATGAGCGTGTATGTTTGGATGTGTAAGTGTATATGTGTGTCTATGTGTGTATGCATGTGTATGTGTGTGAATGCATCATTATGTGTGTCTATGAGTGTGTATGTATGTGTGTATATGTTTGTCTATGTGTGTGTGTATATGTGTGTATGCATGTGTATGTGTGTGAATGCATCATTATGTGTGTATGTGTCTATGTGTGTATGTGTGTATGTGTGTGTATATGTGTGTGTATGTGTGTGCGCATCTATGTGTATGTGTGTGTGTCTATGAGTGTGTATGTGTTTATGTGTGTGTATGTGTCTATGTGTGTGTATGTGTCTATGTGTGTATGTGTCTATGTGTGTATGTATGCATATGTGTGTATGTGTGTGTATGCATTATGTATGCATATGTGTGTGTATGCATTATGTATGTGTATGTATGCATATGCATTATGTATGTGTATGTATGCATGTGAATTATGCATGCATATGTGTGTGTATGCATGTAAGTATGTATGTATGTACGCATATGCATATGCATTATGTACGCATATGCATATGCATTATGTATGCATATGTGTGTGTATGCATGTAAGTATGTATGGATGTACGCATATGCATATGCATTATGTATGCATGTGTATGTGTGTGCATGTCTCTCTCTATGTGTGTGCGTATGCATATATGTGTGTGTATGTGTGTATGTGTGTATGTGTGTGTGTATGTGTGTGTGTGTGTATGTGTCTGTGTATGTGTGTGTATATGTATGTGTATATGTGTGTGCATGTGTATGCATTATGTGTGCATGTGTATGCATTATGTGTGCATGTGTGTATGCAACCTTATTTGTGTATGTGTGTATATGTGTGTGTATTTATGTGTATCTGTGTGTGTGTATGTGTGTGTGTGTGTCTATGTGTGTATATGTGTGTGTACATATGTATGTGTATGTAAGTGTGTTTGTGTGCGCATACCTGCTTGCTGTTAGTTTGTGCGGCCCTCTCTCTTTCTCGTGTGCTCTCTCTCTCTCTCTCTCTCTCTCTCTCTCTCTCTCTCTCTCTCTCGGTCTCTTCTTGCTCGCGTCCAAGTCCCGGCACAAATGTGCCGGGAGAAATCAATTTTTTTTTTTACATTCCAGAGCGTCGCATATGCGACACTCTGCAATTTTTCAACGTCGCTCCCACCGTCGCTAGGCGAGCGATGAAATTAGCGATGCTCTTTTATTAACATCGTCTAAGCGACGCTAGCATTGCTTATGTGACGAGGGTCGGGGAAAATTTCAACTCAAATTGATCCTATTTCAACTCAAACATGTCCTATTTCAACTCAAAACTGATCTTATTGCAACAGTAGTTGAGCAAAAAGTATCAGTTTCAAGTCATACTAATCCTGTACTAGTGTTTACACCAAAAGGCAATCAAGAGCCTAAACCAATACTAGGCAAGTCAAAAAAACAAAAGAGGTCAGATCATGTGATAATGGAACCTGAATTTATTGAGATAGAAAGGAACCCTCCAAAGATTCAACGTGGCTTGATAGAGGAGGAGATATAGGAATTGAAACCTATTCACAAGGATTTACAACGTAGGGCTCTGATTCTGGAAGTTGAAGTATTTATGAATATCCGAAGTAAGTAGGCCTTTCCTGATAGTAATGCTTTTCTTCAATGGTGCCTTGAACATTTCAATGTCAGGATTTGGAGTGCCTATGATCTAGACGAGGTCAACAAATGTATTGATACAATCTTCCCAATGTTCAAGAGGAAATTTATGCATATTTGGGGGAGGGATCAGTGTTTTTGGAAATTTTCAATCCATTTCAAGAAATTGGCTCATTTCTGGGATAACAATGTGGAGTACGGGCCTGACAATACATTGATACTTGATACTACTAATAGGTTATTTTACAACATTAGAAGATGTTGTCTAACTTTACCAAAGATGACAATCAATGAAAGACTTAACTATCTGTTAGGAACTGTTTGTGATCAACTTTGGAAATGGTGAATAGCCCCAAATCCTATTGAGTATGCAAATATTATTTCTAGATAAATTCCTCTTGATGAAGAGAGTTTGTCTATATATCATGGAATACATCGAGACCATAATCGAGATTACAGACATAATTGAGATTATAGACAAAAACACCGAGTAATGGCAACTCTAGGGTGGCTATAAATGGTTCTATTTCTGAACCCTTCAATCTTTATAGATCTATCTGACAGGGTTGTCTATGTGCTCCTCTTCTATTTGCTATTTCTAGTGATGCTCTCTGTAAGATCCTCCTAATGATGCCCTCCACTTTTTAGAGAGTGGTGTCTATATTCTTCTCTGCACAACACTCAAGGACAACGACCGGCTCTGTTCCCGAGCGCACACGGAGATCTTGATTGTTTCTAAGCCGCCTAGCCACGTGGTAGTATCTCAATATCTACTCTCTCTCCATACCCAAAATGGGTCATAGTCAAAGCTCCTTATATGAGTGCCACTTGGAACTCATATGAGTATCTCACTTAATATCAACAAGAGGAGGGTCTCACCTCTAAGTTCTATTAACATTAGATACTCCATGTGACATTTCCTTCCCCTTAATTCCATTTTTGTCCCCAAAAATGATACTGGAAGGTCTAATAGAGAGAGAAAAATATTAGAACTACCACTCCCACTATATCCCCATGTATAGAAATACATGGTCTTGTCTCCGTGTTGTTTCCCCATATCCTTCCCCTTAAGGAAACTCTTGGGAAGGTAATCTAAAACTGGGAAACCGTCTCTGAAGGGTGATAACCCGCTCCCATGTGGCACTATCTTCTGAACTATCTTTCCACTTTACTAGACACTCTTTATACAAGTGACTCCTCGTCCGTTTTTCTCGAGTGCGTAGTATGCTCTCAGGTTCATGTGGAATAGATTGAACAGAAATAGGCTCTACTACCTCACTATCTGGAATGAGGTTGTCAAATTCACCCAGCCTTTTCTTAAGCCAGCTAACATGAAAAACTGGATGTATTTGTCTGTTCTCTGGAAGTTAGAGTTGGTAAGCCATCTTTCCTATTCTCTTAAGTATTTGGAATGGTCCACAATACCTAGGAGATAATTTTGGACAAGGTCCCGTCTTCATGGTTTCAGACCTAGATGGAACTCTAAGATAGACTTGCTGAGTCCTACCTCAAAGTTGATATCTCTCCTTTGAGGGCCAGCATAGGCTCTAGCTCTATCCTGAGCTCTCCTAATGTTGTCCTTAGCAAGCCTAAGCATATCATTCATCTCTTCCAAGAAGTCCTTTGCAGCTTGAACTTTTTCATTCTGCAAGCCTACTGCATAAGGAGCTCTTGGTTGAAACCCATACATAAGCATAAATGGACTATGCCCAGTGGAAGAGTGCTTGGCACTATTATATGCAAACTCTACTATAGGTAAGTACTCTTCCCAATTAGTTTTCCTTTCATTTACATATGCTCGAAGCATATCCTCTAGGATTTGGTTAACCCTCTCTGTTTGCCCATCCGACTGTGGATGCTCGGCCGTACTCATGCTAAGTTTCGTATCTAACCTTTTGAAGACTGCTCTCCAAAAGTGGCTAGTAAACTTCCTATCCCGATCGGAAACTATGTCTAAAGGAAGACCATATAATCGGTATAGGTTCTCTAAAAAAAGTCTAGCCAACTCTGGTGTCTTCACTGTAGTACGTGTCGAAATAAACCTAGCCATTTTGGTTAACCTATCCACAATTACCCAGACCGAGTCGTGCCCTCTCTGTGTCTTAGGTAATCCAACTATAAAGTCCATGGAGATGCTCTCCCACTTCCCATTAGGAATATCCAATGGGTGGTGTAGTCCTCCAATCCTCAATCTCTCAGCCTTGTTGACCTGGCATTTATTGCACTTAAGCACATACTCTAGGATTTCCTTATGAAGTCCAGGCCAATAAAACTGCCTCTTAACAAGATCATAAGTCTTGTTAACTCCTGGGTGTCCCACACTAGGTGTGTCATGACACTCATATAAAATATGCCGTCTCATCTCGATATCTTTAGGGACACACATCTTACCCTTATATAACAGGTATCCATCATGGAGACTGTAATTCTTCCACTTGAATCCTTTTTTAGTACTCGTCGATAATCCATCCTCATTGGAAACCCGTATATCACGATCCCCATTCTCTATGGCTTCCCAAATCTCGGAATATGCAGGATCAAGCCTACATGTTCCTCTAATGGACTCAAGTAGCTCACTAGTGATCTGAGTAAAACTCAGTCCATTAAGCATAGGCAGGCTAAGTGAATCAGCCACTACATTAAATTTTCCCTTCCTATACCTAAGCTCATAATCAAATTCCTGAAGGGTCTCTGCCCATCGGGCCTTATGACCTTTAAGGTCCGTTTGATTAGAGAGCCACTTAATGCTCTCTTGATCAAACACTATCGTAACTTTGGCACCACACAAATAATGATGCCACTTCTTCAAAGCATGGACTATTGCATACAATTCCTTCTCATAGACGGAGTAATTCTTTTGATCCGGTTCTAGTTTCTTGCTCTCAAAAGCTACTAGTCGACCATCCTGAACTAAAACCGCTCCTATGGCAAAGTCACTCGCGTCAGTCTCAACCACAAATGGTTTGTTGGGATCTGCTATGTGTAAAAGTGGAGCAGTAGCAATAGCTACTTTCAACTTCTCCATACTTTGCTTCTGTTCGTCTCCCCAATGAAAGGCTTTCCCTTTCCCTTTAAGTTGTTCCATCATCGAAACAACAATCTTGGCATAGTTCTTAATGAATCTTCGATAGAAACCTGATAAACCTAGGAAGATCTGCAGCTCTTCCAGGTTCCGTGGATGTGGCCATTCCATAATAGCCCTTACTTTTTTAGGATCCATTTGGATTCCATCCTGGGAGACTATATGCCCAAGGTATCTAACCTCTGTCTTGAAAAATTCACACTTTGACTCCTTAGCAAAGAGCAAATTTTCCCTAAGGACTTGAAATACCTTTCTAAAGTGTTCCAAGTGCTCCTCTTCTGATGCACTATAGATCAGAATATCATCTAAAAAATCTACTACAAAGTGTCCTAGATAAGGCCGCAAAACACTATTCATGAGTTTCATGAAAGTGGCAGGAGCATTGGTGAGACCAAAAGGCATCACCAAGAACTCATAGTGCCCATATCTAGTCCTAAATGCAGTCTTAGGGACATCCTCTACCCTAATCCTGATTTGATGATATACTGATCTAAGATCAAGCTTGGTGAAATACCTAGCTTCATGTAACTGATCAAATAGATCTTCCAATCTAGGCATTGGAAATCTATTTTTGATAGTTACCTTATTAAGTGCTCTATAGTCAATAATAATCTCATAGAGCCATCTTTCTTTTTAACTAGGAGCATTGGCGATGCCCATGGTGAGTTACTAGGTTTGATGAAGCCTTTATCTAAATAATCCTGCAATTGCCTCTCAATCTCCTCATGCTGAGAAACACTAAGCCTATAAGGTGGTCTACAAATAGGGTTAGTGTTAGTAACAACCTCTATGGTATGGTCAATGTCCCCTCTCTCAGGTGGTAGCCCTCTAGGTAAGTCAGTGGGAAAAACATCTTTGTACTCAAACATAAGATCCTTAAAACTTTTAACCACACACTCATGCAAAAAAGAATAGTAGAGAGTCCTGTTCATATTTACATTCCTAGCATGAAAATATACATCAGATGAGCTGTCTGTACAATGCTCCATATCATGACTATACAATAAAAACATGTCCTATACATGCTGAGAATAATAGAGACTATACAACTCTAGTGATGAACTGAGAGGTGCACTAGGTACATCTCTCTCTCCCTGAATACAAACTTTACTTCCATTCTTTTCAAATTCGAGTGTGTTGTTTTGATAGCTGCGTTTAAGTGTGTCTCCCAACCCCCATAGCCACTCTCTTCCTAAGACTAAATATGTTCTCTCCATATTCATAATTTGGAAGTCCATATAATAAGTATAGTCTTGCATCTTGACTTCCAAATTGGATACCAGAATATCCCATATTCTTTTATCTTGCCCTTGCATCATAGATACAATGTATTTATGTGCACTAGGCTGCTGGGGAATCTTTAATTTCTTGACCAAAGTATTGTTTATAAAATTATGAGTGGTAGAGTCATCTATCATGATGCGCACCCTGGTCCCGTATACACTACCATGTAGCTTAACCAAGTCATGTGGTCCAAACTGCAGTGACCACAATGACTGAGTCAAACAATAGGTGTGCTCTATATCCTCGTGCATCACCTCCACTCCCTTACAGCTAGAGCTGCCATGAATAGGAAGGGTCTGCACTAGGTGGACAGCCTTTTTGCCCTTTTCGGGGGCCGTACTAGACTCTGGTCCCTTCTTCTTTTCTTCCCCCTTCTTGAGTGGACCTGAGGAGATAGGCACCTAAAACACAGGTTCTCTCTTTTGTGTTGGTGCATTTTACCCAAGCCTACATGCTTGATATATTTGATATCATCCTCATTTGTAAGTCACATGAGTAGTCATGTGAACACCTCTTGTAAAAGAGTTCATTTTTATCTCTTGTATTTGAAAAAGGAAAAAAGGAAAAGGATGGCTTACCTCATGCATGATGTAAAAGAAAATTCGTGGCTATAACTACCAAAATCACAAATTTTTGAGCTGAGGGAATATCTCCTAACTTTCGGGATCACTTTTAGGTGGAGCCATTCGAATTCGAATTCAAAACTCCCTCCAAGAATAGCTATAAAAAGAGCAAGAAGGAAGAGGCGATTAGCAAGCCTTGTATGTGACCACTTCATGTCATTTTGTAGAGATTGAAGAGCTTACTCCATAGCTCTATCATTCTACTCCCATTGTGCAAAGATTCATTGCCAATGTGGTTGTAATCATATATGAATTTATACATTTATCATCATTCACTTCTCTGTTTTGTTCTCTGCTATACTCACTCAGAGCAGTACCTTTAGAAGGTCCTATCTCGAGTTGTACGGATCATTTTTCTGTGTTTTAACTTGGATTGGATAGCTCATACTGTCTACTTTGTGCATATAAATTCTCAATGTCATTGGGGTTATAATTTTGGAGATATCTGCATTTTACTGCTTACTGGTCTATCTCTGCAGAGCCCCGAGAATTGTGGGGATGTTCTAGAAATTGTTGAAACTTGTTCTCACTGCTCAGTCCATCATTTGAAGTGTTTTAACTTGGATTGGGAAGCTTGCTAAGTCTATTTGCTATGCCCAAAATGAATGTTTCTAATTCCTACCAGGTTGAGAGCACTGTTCATTTTTTCTAGCAAGTGTATGTCCAAAAATAGCAAGTTTTGGGAGCTAGTCATTTCGCAACTTGTCTGTCTTGACTTAAACTTTTGGGATACATGTTCCAAAGTACTTGGCTGATATTTTGGTGGATTTAGGAAGCTCAAAGGGTCTACTAATCAACTCTGAAGTCTCAGTTGGCTGGTGTGAAGCTGGTTGTAGCAGCACCTACTCATCTTTGGATTGCATCCACCATCTCTCTTCACATTTTGGCCTTCTCAAATTGGTCTGTGGATAACCTAGGCCCTTGTGATCTTTGTTTTTTAATAAAAACTTTGTTTTTCCCAAAAGGCAACTTCTTCTTGAATTTAGTGGTACTAAGAGGCTTGAGGGGCTGATCCGTCTCCATAGGAGTATATTGAGGACGTTTATGGTCCTCATAAATCTGTGCACATTTGATCACCTCCTCAAACGTCTTAGGCACATTCCTTTTAACTTCATTCTGTATGGCTTTATCTAAACCCCTAACAAACCCTCTGGTCTTCTGGAAATCATCTAAGCCCTTAAGTTTCAAAATGATCTCTCTATAGTGGGATAGGTAAACTGAAAGAGGCCTACCTCTCTGAGTAATCCTATCCCACTCATCCCAATGCCTCTCCTCCTCATTCTCAGGAAGAAACTCTTTTAGAAAAAGAGTCTCAAACTGAGTCCAGTCAGTAGGGATAGAGTTCGCCTCCTTAAGACTCATCCACCACTTATAAGCACGTGGGCCGAGGGAGAGACTCACCTCTAGCATAGGATACTCTGGTGGGGTACCCTTCAATTGATGCAAATCATGCCACTTCTGTAAAAAAGTGTAGATTGCATCCTTGTTCCTGTCTCGGTCATCCCCCGTAAAAGAAGGTGGCTTTAAGTCTTTCAGGAGGGGAGCTTCCCTAGAGCTCTCTCCTTTATGCTTACTAGGAAGAGAAGTATCTTTCCTAGTGAGCTCCAAAGGAATAGGAGGAGTCTCTCTTTCCTTTCTGACTAGGAAAGAGGTGACACTAGTCTCAAGTGAGATCATTTGAGACTTAAGCTGTTGTATAAGAGATGTGATGCTACCAAGATCTTTCTCTAATTTAAGGGTTTGCTCCTTCAAATCTATGAATTGGTCATGAGTGACAAATTCATTTATAAATTCTTCATAAGTATATTCTTCTTGTGAAGGCTCTTTCTCTTTTAAGTTCTTTTCTATTTCTTGCCCTAATCTACTTCTTCCATTCTAGAATCAGGATCCTCTAGTTGCTCTCTAGATGGAGAAGTGGTCTCAACTACTTGTTTGCCTTTAGTTTCCATGTTTAAGTTCCCTTCCCCCGTTTGCTAACTAGAGTGTATGAAACTGAATGGAAGTAAAGCTCAAATATGCAAGAAGAAGAGAAATATATAACAAGAGCACTTCCCTGTTACAAAGTAGAGCTACGGAAGCGAAATCCAAGTGGTCCTTGAAGCTTTAGGTTGCTGATTTTGAATCCTCACTAGGCCCAAACAAAAATTGGAAATGTCCGCTTGGTCTGGGGAGGTTCTAAAGCCCATAAACCATCCAACACAATGCCAAAAGCACGTGGGAAAAACCCCAATCGGGCAAACTGAGTGAAACGAGCAATTTTTTAGAGGTGTAACAATCCTCGCTAATCCGTAAATTGCTGCCCAGCACCTGTACTTCAAGAATTTGAGACTATCCCAAGTGAAAAAAGTGGATTTGGAGTCCGAATGACGAAAAACTAGGCCCGGGAGTGGCCGCCTACGTCCCACTGAAGTGCTGCAGAGATATTTTGGTGGGGCAAATCTCATCCAAATCCAACATCGATGATTTCTAAGCAAAGCTTAGGAGTGTAGCTTCGAAAAATGGCCAAGATTTTTGAAATCTGATATCGTAAGAAGAAGCTATGGTGCAGAGAAGCCAGGTAGGTCAAGGGTAGGAAGTGAAAATGCTAACCTTCTTGAAGTAAAGACTTTGAAGAGCTCAAAACTGAAGAACTGAAGCTTTTCAAAGAAACCCCATGACCCATAGCCCTTGTCCATAGCCCATTATACATATATACATCCTCATTTGGCCAACATCTAGATCCAAAATACCTTCCTTGGCCCCAACTTTTCCAAAAATATTCGAGTCTAAACTTGATTGTACCTCTTGTCTTCTCAAATGGTGTTCTCCATGAACTTCAGAAGTCGACGACGAAGAGAGAACTTATCCCAGATAGATAGAGTTGAGCGCGCAAATCGGCATATAAAACAAGAGTTTATTCCATGTGTTACTCATCCTGGAGGGAGGGTAGAGGGAGACCTCTTGGGTCACTTGATCCACGTTGTGGGCGCACGTAGCGGCAGTCTCTGTGCTCCTTCGCGGGCAGTCCCATCGGCAGTTATGCCTCGATCGATGCGCATACCTGCTCCGATACGAGCTGTAAGATCCTCTTGATGATGCCCTCCACTTTTGAGAGAGTGGTGTCTATATTCTTCTCTGCACAACACTCAAGGACGATGACCGGCTCTATTCCCGAGTGCACACGGAGATCCTGATTGTTTCTAATCCACCCAGCCACGTGGTAGTATCTCAATATCTACTCTCTCTCCATACCCAAAATGGGTCATAGTCAAAGCTCCTTATATGAGTGCCACTTGGCACTCATATGAGTATCTCACTTAATATCAACAAGAGGAGGGTCTCACCTCTAAGTTCTATTAACATTAGATACTCCATGTGACACTCTCGGATGGTTAGTCAAAGATAAAATTGAACAAGGAATTATTAGAGGTATTTCTATGCCAGGATGAAAGTTAAAGAGGGTTATATGTTAAATCCATTGTTTGCTTCTAATCTATGGTTTTTGTCACAAAACTCATTATGGACTAGACAGGTCAATGCTGAAGAAGCTTCTCCTTTACTTGTTAAGATGAATAAGTGCAGGAAAAAAGGCTTTAACTCATGGAATAGCCTTATGTCTAGGCAAGATATTGTGGATCCTTTCTTCATTAACGACCTTGCTGATTTATGTCTTGGTTGTAAACATGTGCTTATGGATCAGAGGGAGCTGCTCCTGAAAGCCATGGAGAAGTGCAACCACTACAAATATTATGGAGAGCAGACATGGAGAGCACAAATATTATGCAACATCTAGGTTAGAACAAATAAAAGATGCTTTGGAGATGGTAGTAGGAATCAAATTTACAACTGTTGGAAAGAAATGAAGTTTGTTGGATAGGCCTACCTTTCTAGTATCTATGATGCTCCTATGCATCAAGCCATGTATTCAAAAACAATATGTAATGTTAGATACCAATAGTGGAGAGTCACTCTCTCTAAGATGTATTGTCCCAAGAGGGCCTGCCCCCTGCACACCTGTACAATATTTCCTAATTTTAATTTAATCTTTGTTTTCCATAAAAAAAAAAAATTAAGTCTATGGGTGGATTCAAACTATTCCAATGGAACATAAATGGCATTTCCTTCCAAAATCATGCTTCCACCCGCACATCAATTCATGTGTTTCAGGAGTGCATGTTTTGTTCTAATGGAGTAAGTTGCCACACTTTTCTTTTTTTCTTTTGAAATGGAGGTTAAGCCTTAGCCTACTCCCCCGGACTTTAATTTTGAAATTGAAACTATAAAGTGAACAGAGATAGTACGCATAAGCACTCCACCTTTTTTTTTAAAGATAACAAGAAGATTAGATTAATGTCGATGGTATGTGTAAGTGTACAAAGGGTAGGATCCCACACAAGGGTCCCATATTATAATAAATACTCAGCAAATAGTGTTGGAGCAGGGTACCTACATCTGAGAAGGACACAAGTCAAAGAGATACAAAGGTTCCTGATACACAAGCTCATCTACATGAGAAAATCATGTCAAATCAGGAACTAGAGTACAACTTAAGTAATGAATCTCTCCACTGGTTGGGGGAAGTGTTATACAAATGTTTAGATAGCTGAAAATACTCAGGAGGGGTTGTCTTGATAGTAAGAAGACACCTCAGTGCAATGTTTTTGAACCCTCTACAGCTCTTTAATTTCTGCAACATGTATCTGGCAACATCAGCAAGGTGAACAGGCCAATGGGAGGTGGATTGAAGAAGCCTCTCCTGCAGCACCTTTTTGTGCAATAGCAATACTTGAAGACAAGCAAGAGTCCTGAATGACCCCACCATTGATAGTGAAGTCATTCCAACTAGAGTATCCCTTCTTACAACATTTGTGCTCTTTGATTCCCATTTTGCAAGTGTCCCACAGAGATAGCCATCCAATCCAGATGCTTTCTTGAAGAAAAAAAGTCAAAATGAGTTAAGTACTTCTCATTAGGCAACATGCCTTTTTAATCTCCATCCAAGCCTTCCACAATCTACAACAAATGGAACTGCCTACAACAACAAACGAGTGAGGAGACACAATAATATCCCATAAAGAATGATCTTGCCAGGATCTATAGTTTTCTATATAAAAATGTTTAGTGTTTCTTTTATGAGGTTAGCCCATATGTCAAAAGAATCTAGGGATCTAGCTATCCATTTAGCAGCTTTATTAGGGTGGCAGCAGATGTTCCACTTGATTGAACTTCTCAGCACATAAATAGTTACTAAAGAAACTAGTTTATAATTATCTAGTCAAATTGTGTACTTCATAGTGCTAGAAAAAAAGTTGTCCAACATTACATGGGTATTACGAATTCTAGGGCATACTATTATAAATAGACTCATACACATCACCCTTTATGGTAAACATGTATGTACAATCATGGACTGGTGACATGGGTATTTTCATGCATCTTACAAGATGGGAATACATATAAAGTGGTGGTGTTGTTTCTAACAACCTGTAGACAGTTTCTTCTAGTCTCTCATAAAATAAACTCACCACATAATATGTTCCTAAAGCTATCAAGTTGTTCCACACATCCATTACATTCTTCGAACTCTATTTTTCTTGTATGCACTTTAATAAATAGAAATCTACACCTTCATCATTGTCCTCCTCTGCATTGACTACAAAGTTGTCATCCACTGCCAATGCATTTGATAGGTAGTTGCCATCACCTTCAAATGTAAAATTGGAAAAGGATGAGTCTTCTTCTTCATCTAACTCACTAATAGGCATCAAAGTATGGTACGCCTAATTTTGAACATGGCATTTGTTGATGCATCTTTTCCACGGACTATGGATACAATGAAAGCAATAACATGTAAGTTCTCTGACACCAATGCAATGTCCACCTAACCTTGAATAGCCACGAATTGAATGCAAGGATCGAACTTGAGATATCCCCTTACAATCCCAAGCCTTCTCCCGGTTTACTTTGTCAATCTTCACTTCCTAGAAGACACGTGTGACATCTCTCCCTTTTGACTCTGACAAATGTCCCCTGAGAAATTTCACAACATCTGGAGCACACTTCAGCATTGCACCTTCAGTTTTAAGTTGTCCATGGGCTAGTGCCCTTTTCACAACTACACCTGCACCATCATGTTCTCCCTTCCCATGCCTTGACTCAAAGATGTTCTATATCATAGTCATGCATGTTAGCTTGGATAACTTCCTATGAAGTAAAATGGACGTTTAGCTTTAAATTGAGAAGCTGCACCATCTCACCATACCTAATTTTTGCTTAATTCAAGATTTAGCTCTCTCAACCATTGCCAATGTAATTGGAAACAATTTTGCACAAAAAGGGTGTCATGCTTCTTGTCATCGGATATGAAGAAGTGGATTACCTTTTTATGAATACCCTCCAAATGAAAATATGGGATATGCACAAAAATATTTACCTATACAGACCACCAATGCATAGATTGTATTTCATTTTGCTCACGGAATGTTTAATTTTTTGCAAAATCAACCACTAAAACCAGAACATCACTTAGCAATTCAGAGACACACATCTTAAACTGATTCGCTTGCCATAAATAAATGAAATTGTGCTTGATAAATTTTTTTAGAGTTTTCTCAAATAATCGTGTTACAACTTTAGGACTCATTCCCCTCTTTATCAATTCTTTCCTTTTATGAACTTGTCCCCCTCTCTCTCGGATACCACTTAAAATGTCCTACTCTGTAGCACTCACCCATCACACATTTGTACTAGTGGAATGTGGTATCATTTTGATGTGGACATAGAATACTCTCTATAATGCTACTAATCGATCGAAATGTAGTTGTTGAAGCATTGCACCTTGATGTCTCCCCCACTTGACAAATAGAACAATCACATTTATAAAGACAGCTATGCACGACCGAGATTGATTGACGTAGGAGATTGATTGCATCCTTAAGGTATGGCATTTGAACATGATAAATGCACCAACATGTGAGTCTGTCTTTCAATCTCTTAACAAAATATGGCTTCAATGATTCAAATTTTTGAAGCTTGATATTTATCATTGGATGCAATTGTTTGAAGCGTATAAATAGCTCCATCTACATTACACAAACAAGTGGTTATTAGTAGTCATTAATTAGCTAGTTATCAATCTGCTATTACTAAGTAGTTGGTGGTTAGTTGTTACAAGGTGTTAGATTGTTACTAGTTAGTTCTCAATAATTAGTTATCACTAATTAGCTTGTTGGTAAGCTATTATTAAGTAGCTAGTTCTTGCTTAGCTATTTGTAATTAGCTATTACTAAGTAGCTAGCTCTTAGTTAGTTCTCAATAATTAGCTATTACTGAGAACAATTAGCTATTACTAAGTAGCTGGTTCTTAGTTAGTTGTTTGTAATTAGCTATTACTATTTACCTTGTTACTAATCAGATATTACTAAGTAGCTAGATCCTGGTTAGTTGTTTGTAAATAACTATTACTAATTAGCTTGTTACTAATTAGCTTATTACTAATTAGCTTGTTACTAATTAGCTTGTTACTAATTAGCTATTAGCTAAAGCCGATAGGCTACAGCCTTTTCTTTAGCGCATTCCCTTAACGGGAAGTTTACCGTTAGGTATTAGTGCGCTTCTAATTAGCTTGTTACTAATTAGCTATACTAAGTAGCTAGTTCTTTGTTAGCTATTTGTACTTAGTTATTACTACTTAGCTTGTTACTTATCAGATATTACGAAGTAGCTCGATCTTGGTTAGCTGTTTGTAATTAGCTATGACTAATTAGCATGTTACTAATTAGCTTGTTACTAATTAGATATTACTAATTAGCTTGTTACTAATTAGTTATACTAAGTAGCTAGTTCTTGGTTAGCTATTTGTAATTAGCTATTACTATTTAGCTTGTTAATAATTAGCTATAAATAATTAGCTTGCTACTAATAAGCTATTACTAATTAGCTTGTTATTAATTAGCTTATTACTAATTATCTTGTTACTCATTATCTTGTTACTAATTAGCTATTATTAATTAGCTCGTTAGTAATTAGCTATTACTAAGTAGCTTGTTCTTCATTAGTTGTTTGTAATTAGCTATTACTAATTAGCTTGTTACTAATTAGCTTTTTACTAACTAGCTTGTTACTCATTAGCTTGTTACTAATTAGCTTTTTACTAATTAACTATTACTAATTAGTTTGTTACTAATTAGCTATTACTAATTAGCTTGTTAGTAATTAGCTATTACTTATTAGCTTATTCTTGGTTAGTTGTTTGTAGCTAACTATTACTAATTAGCTTGTTTCTAGTTAGCTATTGTTAATTAGCTTGTTACTAATTAGCTTGTTACTAACTAGCTTGTTACTAATTAGCTATTACTAGTTAGCTTGTGACTAATTAGCTTGTTACTAACTAGCTTGCTACTCATTAACTTGTTACTAAGTAGCTTATTACTCATTAGCTTGTTACTAATTAGCTATTACTAAATAGCTTGTTAGTAGTTAGCTATTACTAAGTAGCTAGTTATTGGTTAGCTATTTGTAATTAGCTATTACTAATTAGCTTGTTACTAGTTATTTTGTTACTAATTAGCTTGTTACTCATTAGCCTGTTACTAATTAGCTTGTTAGTAATTAGCTCTTATTAAGTAGTTGCTTCTTGGTTAATTGTTTGTAATTAGCTATTACTAAATAGCTTTTACTAATTAGCTATTACTATGTAGCTTGTTACTAATTAGCTTGATAGTAATTAGCTATTATTAAGTAGTTGGTTATTGGTTAGTTATTTGTAATTAGCTATTACTAATTAGCTAGTTAGTAATTAGCTATTACTAAGTAGTTGGTTCTCGATTGTAACTAGCTATTTCTAATTTGCTTCTACAAATTAGCTATTACTAAGTAGCTTGTTAGTAATTAGCTTGATAGTAATTAGCTATTACTAAGTAGCTGATTATTGGTTAGTTGTTTATAATTAGCTATTACTAATTAGATTTTTACTAATTATCTATTACTAAGTAGTTGGTTCTTGGTTAGTTGTTTGTAGTTAGCTATTGCTAATTAGCTTGTTACTAATTAGCTATTACTAAGTAGCTTGTTACTAATTACTTATTACTAAGTAGCTAGTTCTTGGATAGTCATTTGTAATTAGCTATTACTAATTAGCTTGCTACTAGTAACCAATTACTAAGTAGTTGATTCTTAGTTAGTTCTCAGTAATTAGCGACTACTATTTAGCTTGTTAATAGTTAGTTATCATTAAGTAGCTAGTTGTTAGTTAATTGTTTGTAGTTAATTACTACTAATAATCTATTAGTAATTAGCTTGTTACCAATTAGCTATTACAAAGTAGCTAGTTCTTAGTTAGTCGTTAGTAATTATCTACTACTAATTAGCTTGTTAGTAATTAAATATTACTAAGCAGCTAGTTCTTGGTTAGTTGTTTGTAATTAGCTTCTACTAATTAGCTATTACGAAGTAGCTGGTTCTTGGTTAGTTGTTTGTAATTAGCTATTACTAATTAGCTTGTTACTAGTTACCTATTACTAAGTAGCTAGTTCTTAATTGTTAGTAATTATCTATTACTATTTAGCTTGTTAAGAGATTGGTATTATTAAGTAGCTACTTCTTGGTTAGTTGTTAGTAATTAGTTACTACTAATTATCTTTTTACCAATTAGCTATTACTAAGTAGTTGATTCTTGGATGGTTATTAATAATAAGCTATTACTAATTAGCTTGTTACTAATTGGCTATTACTTAAAAGCTAGTTTCTTGGTTAGTTGCTTGTCATAAGCTATTTCAAAATAGCTTGTTACTAGTTAGCTATTAGTAGTAGCTTGTTACTAGTTAGCTATATCTATTAGATTGTTACTATAAGTTACTTGCTATTGGTTCTTGTATAATTAGCTAGAATCGTGAACTGATGATTGAAAATAGGCTTACCTGAGATACATCAAGAAGGTGAACAAGATGCTCCAAATATTAATTTCTGCCAAGTCAGGTCCTACGTATATCCTTCTTATTTGGTGACACCCTGCTCTCAGTTGTCGAAAACGTGATAATGAGATGCTTGACCTCTTGTGTGATACATGTGGTACATGTTGCCCTACCAGTTACCTTCAAAAAACTACAATCCGACTCAACTCTACTTAACCATCCAATCGTATCATAGAGGACTTTCCTGCTTACTCCCAATACCGTAGAAACTCTTGAAATATTTATCTGATTTGTTGATAAATATGCATCACTATTTAGAGCCATCATCAATGTTGATCTCTTCAACACAAGGTCATAATAATTCCTTCCCATACTTTGTAGTGTATTCCGAAGACTGATGAAAAGCGCACATTTTACATGATCTTTGTTATTGCCCATTGCATCAAAAAGTTTCCCAATACATGGACTCTGCAACATCCTATTTAGTGCCTCGATTTTATCTTCACATTATAAGTTTCTAGTTTGATTTTTAAAATACTTGATGATCTTATGCACAATGCCATCGAAGTTGCTTGAACTACAATTAGCATTACCCTCCACATGAGTGCCCGACCTTGATGTTATTGTGTCTCTATATTTCCTTTTCTTTTGCTTCCAATAACATCTTAATGCTTGCTGATCACTATCCACTACTAGTATTGTATTAGCTTCCATGAGTTCACTCGTCCGAGATTGCCCTGCATCAACACACTACAAATGATGAGGAAACCATAAATACAATAACATCTACCACTCATCAATCCACTTTATTATATTGAATTTACATTGAGTATACTCACCTGATATCATTATGTGCTCCATCACTTACATATGTAGACTTTTTATACCACTTTTAAATCTACAACAATCATCCAAAACCTCAGATGTTAGATACAATGAATGAACAATATCAAACTAAATGGACATTGTTAGGCATACTTTTAAACCTGCAACAATCATCCACAATCTGAGATGTTACTCGTATATAAATTCCTTTTTTTTAGAGAACAAGAAAAAAGTAGATTGATGAGGGAATCGTAAAAAATGTGCAGCGGCCAAGATCCCACACATCACCATAAAATCAATGTCATGAGTCTTTACAACGAGAAGTTGCACCATCTGACCATACCCAATGTTGGCTTAAGTCAAGGTTTAGCTCTCTCAGCCATTGCCAATGTAATTGGAAGCACTGTTGCACAAAAAAGGTGTCATGCTTCTTGTCATCAAATATGAAGAAGTGGATTACCTTTCTAGGAACGATCTCCAAACCAAAATATATGATATATGTACAGAGTCAGGATGCAGCACATAGAAAAAATACATATAGTCATGGAGTCCCTCTCACTGTTCCCACTCAACATGCAACACATAGGAAAACTCACATGCTAGAAGAGGTACTGCAGTGTACGCTCCAACATGCAACACGCAGAAAAATATTTATCAATATTCCCCACTTAGGATGCAACGTGTAGAAAAAATGTATATAGTGATGGAGTCCCTCTCACTGTTCCCCACTCAACATGCAGCACACAGAAAAACTCCCAAGCGAGATGAGGTACTGCGGCGTACTCTCCAACATGCAGCACGCAAAAAAACCCATGTCATGAATGCTTCACATAGGGAGTTGGAAAATCATTCCTACTCTGCAACCCACAGATTTCACATCAAGCTTTGTAATGTCTTTTCGGTCCGAAGGATACATGCTAGTGGTGGCTTCCAAAGTCTCTTTCTGGCTCTTAATAGAGGCGATTTCCCACTTCAACTTAGGCTAATAATATCCAACATAGAGCTTTTGGGTTGATCCTATTCTTGGCAGCATGAAAGTTAGGGAACCTTAAGTGCAATGAGTAGAAGCAAATGCGAGAACCAATTCTTTAGAGTTGATTAAAGCCTTTGATTTTGTGTTGCGCATGTACGTCTTCCATCACCCATCAAGACAATCCCTAAAAGATTCGGTCATGACTCGTTACAATAGCACAAGATCAACAAAACACCAGCTAAGAAAACTTCTGCCTTGCACGCTCTATAACAAATGTATGGCTACCAAAGACAACAATTAGCTATGGAGAAAAACTCCCATGTGAGATGAGATACTGCGGTAGACTCTGCAACCTATAGCAAGTAGAGAAACCCATGTCATGAATGCTCCAGCATGCATACTGCTGCCTATTGCCACCTACTCTCGCCCCATGGGCCACCACCTTGCTTTTACTCCTCTTTCAATAACCATTGCACAATGTTCAGCTAAGAAGGATCGCATTTTTCTAGCTAATTAACTATGTTCCGGACATCACTTTTTTGTAACCCTTAACATGCTTTCACCCCCCACTAAAGGCGAGTAAGACCAAAGTGTCTATGGGAGAAAAAATAAAGAATCATAAAGAATACATGAGTATAAGTATACAAACTATACCTCCCACCTGATGGGCAAATTACACTGTATACAACTGTGTAAGATCATGAATCAAGTAACCCCCATCAAGTGACAAGAGTGCCGAAAGTTATCTTCTGGTAGAGATTTCTTCAAAGCATCTGCAACATTATCTCGAGTATGAAGCATCTCAAGAATAATGTGCTCACTAGCTAAGCAATCTCTAATGAAGTGATACCAATGATAGTCAGAGTGCCATTGCTTTGGCTAAGAATACTCTGTAACATTCTCTGCTTCTACATTGATTTGGCTAAGAATACTCTGCAACATACTCTTCTTCTACGGTGGAAGCAATTGTACATTGGCACTCACTTGCTTCAACATACTCTGCTTCTATGATGGAAACAATTGTACATTCTTGAAGACAAGATCACCAAGAGATAATACCTCTAATAACATGAAAATGTACCCTGATGTAGACTTTTGATTGTCTACACAACCAACATATTCACAATCTGTGAAAACAATAATGGATGCTTTCCCAGGAAAATTGTGGGAAGTCTTATTTATCTTACAATTACAAGGCTTGATTCAAGCTATACTGTTGGAATTGAAAGTCAGTTTATGAAGGTTCCCAGGAGGCCACATTTGGATGCTCTAGGCGCACTTTACGTTATGCGAGTCCTACTTTGGATTATGCATTGTTTTATGACACTGGTGTAGATTTGCAGGTTCATGGATACACTGATGCAGATTGGGCTGGTAGTACTCCAGATAGAAGATCTACTAGTGGCTTTCTTTTCTCACTTGGAGGTGCAGCTATTACATGGAGCAATAAGAAGCAACCCACTATTGCTTTGTCGAGTATAGAGGATGAGTATAGAGGTTCTACAATGGCAGCATGTGAGGCATCATGGCTCGAGATGTTACTTGCAGATTTAGGTGTGGAAGTGCAAAAGCCTATCACTATCTATTGTGATAATCTTAGTAGCATACAGTTAGCAAGTGATAAGGGATATAAAAACTGATCTTCTCTCCCATATCCAAGAGAAATGCATTTATTTGACTTATGGTCTAACTTTTGTCTAAGATTATTGGGTATATGAACATATCGTTCACACCCAAAAACTCAAAGATGATCATTATATGGTGGCCTCCCTATCCATAGCTCTTATGCCACTTAAAGACCTTTGGCAATACTAGGTGAAAGGTGAATCACATGAACTACAATCAGTACCAATTCTGCCCAAAAGTCTTGTGAAAGGTTTTCATGATGCAACATAGAAACTGTTGGAACATCAAGCTTACACTATGCTTGAGGTGGATTTGATCTACATCGAAGGGTATCGCGTCAAAAGAATATCCGTTGGAGAGTTCTTTTCCATATGCTCATTTATTGTATTTTTTTGAGAATATTTTGATGGCTCATTTACCATTGTAAAAGCCTTGAGTTGTACACATGTAAAGGTAGAAATATAGAGCCAAAATCCCACAAAATTTTGGTGGTTGAAGTTGCATTCAATCAAGCAAATCAAGTCACATAAAAGTAGATCAATCAAGATCTTCACTTTTCCTAGATTATAGGGAAGTGAATTGATTCCCTCCAACAACCATTCCCACCTTCATTTGAATTCAAATTCAAGTTGTAAAAGTCGTGGAACACTCCTAGAGGCTATATAAGGAGTTGAAATCACTTGTATTATACATGGAAGCAATATACATACACTTGTGACCATCATTGTCTTGCTCCTTCAATTTTCTGCATCATCTTCTTCGCCAACATTAATCTTGCAGAGGCTGCTGCTCTCTCATCAGAGCTCTAAATTGAGTGCAAGAGGACTCATGGGAAAGGTATTAGTGTCTAGTTTGTGCTTGTAAATTTTCAAGGCATTTGGTTCAGCAAATTTGGAGAAATCTCAGTTTTTCTGCCTCGGGGTCAATCTCTGCGTATTCCTGAAAAATAGGAAGTACCACCGGTGAATGTCGCATTCATTCCTATAGCATATTTTGCTTATTCCTTATACTTTTGTGCATTCCATACACTCAACCCTATGTGTATCACTCCCATAAAAAGATTTTTTCTAATTGTAATCACGCTGGTCGCTATGGGCATTTGAAGTTCATTGTCTCTTCCATAGATAGTAAGTTTTTTGAGCTAGTCGACCCGCGAACCTATCTGTTTTGTATCGACTCATTCTCCTTGATGCTCCAAGGTACATAGTGTGTTTCTTTGCACTTATCACATGACTATAAGGTCTATTTGAGTCTCCATAAGCTCAAGGGCTGGTCTTGTGCCGGTTGGCTTGACCAAACTTCATCGCTTCAAAACGCACTTTTCTACCTTCGACAAGCTTCTTCAAGTTCTTTCAGTGGTATCAGAGCTAGATCAAGATGGGTGACGGCTTTCCCTCAATGATCGAGAAGCTTGATCGACACAACTACGCGGCTTGGAAAATTAGAATGGAGGCCTATTTGCAAGGTAGAAATCTTTATGGAATTGTAGCAGGTGATGAAGCTATGCCTATTCCAAGATCCAAAGGAGGACCTACACAAGAGGAGACAGATAAGCTCACACTTTGGTGCGCAAGGGATGCTCAAGCAAGGTCGTACATACTAAACTCTATCTCTGACTTTCTATTACCACATATTAGAGGATGCAAGACATCTCAAGAGACTTGGGATGGCCTGGAGACTTTCTTTTCTGCTAGTACCAAAGCAAGAAAGAATCATCTTTGGAACGAGTTCAACCAAATGAAGAAGACACATAAACAAACCATCATAGAGTTTGTTACCAAGGTCAAGGAGGTTGCGGATCAGTTAGCATCCATTGGAGAGCTGATTGAAGAAGAGGTCATCATGAGGCAAATTCTCAACGGCATTCGAAGTGATAAGCAATGGCAATCCTTCACGACGGCTTACAATCTCATCATGGATGTGCAAACTCCAGACTTCAACATCTTTCTTGGACAACTCTTCAATCAAGAAGCCAATAATAGCATAAAGGAAGGTAACTCTTATCATGGTAGTTCAACTAGTGCTCTATATGCAGAAAAGAAGGATAAGAAGCAGAAAGGCAAGAAGAAGGAAGAAGACGAAGAAGAGATTTCCCAAGCCAACTTCGCAAGCAAGAGCAAGTGGAAAGGGAAGAAGAAAGGACCAAATCAAGACAAAGCCAAAGGTCAGAATGTTCAACCTTGTGCCATATGCGATAAGACCAACCACACCACTCAGAACTGCTGGTTCAATGGGAAGACCCAGAAAGGAAGTGGAAGAGGTGGATATGGCGGCAATAGAGGCAGAGGTGGACACAACTTCAACAACAACAATAGAAGCTATAATAGAAGGGACTACAACAATTATTCAGAAGATCAACCACATGAAGACTCATTGCTTCTTATGAACCTAAGCCACAAAGAAGGTAAAGAAGACGATCATTTGTTCTACATAGATTCAGGATGTTCGAATCATGTTGCAGGCAACATTGCTCTTCTATCTGACTTGGAAAGTCCAAAGCATAGACATGAAGTGCAAATAGGGGATGACACGAAGCACAATGTGGAGAAGATTGGTAATGTCAAAGCTTCCAATGGCAGGACAAACATTCTGAGTAAGGTTCTCTATGTACCCACTATCACTAAAAACCTAATAAGTGTAGGCCAAATAGTTGAAAAAGGCT
This sequence comes from Ceratopteris richardii, assembly GCA_020310875.1. Taxonomy (NCBI): domain Eukaryota; kingdom Viridiplantae; phylum Streptophyta; class Polypodiopsida; order Polypodiales; family Pteridaceae; genus Ceratopteris; species Ceratopteris richardii. Next base: position 44,867,686 of record CM035407.1, on the reverse strand, counting down.
TGCAAGTTAGGTTCACCCAACATGGAGCTTTTGTGGAAGATCCATGTCAAGGCTTCAAGAAGATAGCCCGAGGTGAGAAGCATGGTAGGCTCTTTACTTTTGAAGTAGGAGATACTAGGAACATAGCTCTATTCAACTTTGGGTCTCAAACCCTAAGTGAGCTTGAAGTGTGGCATAAGAGACTTGCTCATGTGAATGAAAGAACCTTGAAGGATATATGCAGGGATCAAAGTGTTCTAGGACTGCCGAACATATCAAAGCAACACATGATCAACAAGTGTGATGCATGTCAGATTGGGAAGGCACAAAGACAACCATTCAACCACAAAGGCTACATCCACAACAACTTATTGGACTTAGTACACACAGATGTATGGGGACCAAGTCAAGAACCTTCATTGGCAGGATCAAGGTATTATGTCTCATTTATTGACAACCATAGTAGATGGACTGTTCTATGCTTTATCAAGAGTAAGAATGAAGTATTTGATTCCTTCAAGAAGTATCTTGCACATGTGGAGAATCATACAGGTAGATCACTAAAGAAGCTCAGATCTGATGGAGGGGGAGAATACTTCTCCAAAGAGTTTGATGAGTTCTTGCAAGACAAAGGTATCAAAAGGGAAGTAACTACTAGGTACTCTCCTCAACTAAATGGAATTGCAGAGAGAAGAAACAAGACATTGGTTGGATCAGCCCGAACAATGCTTGAAGAGAAGAAGTTGCCACATTATCTTTGGACAGAAGCTATTTCAACTGCAGTGTACCTTGTCAATCGACTACCATCCAAATCGCTTCAAGGTATGACTCCTTATGAAGCATGGCATGGAAGAAAACCTAGTCTTGGACATTGCAAGGTTTTTGGTTGTTTAGCTTATGTTCATGTACCATCACAAATAAGAGGTAAGCTAGATGAAAGGGCAACAAAGGCAGTGTTTATTGGATATGATTCAACTCAGATGGGTTACAGGTTCTTCAATCCTTCAACCAAGCAATTCACTACAAGTAGAGATGTTGTGTTTGAAGAACACAGGTCTTGGTATGATGAAGATAAACAAAAGGTAACACTACCATATGATCTTGATTCTGACTCTCATCAATTAGGAAGCAAGCATGATACACAGGTCCAGGATCCAAGAAGTGATACGGACGATGACCAAGATGAAAGAGAAAGGGATTACAAGCTATGGAAGTCAAGAGGCAAAGCAAAAATGCAAGAGGTTGGAGAATGCTCCAAACAAGCACCTAGAAGATCAGCAAGAGAGAAGAAACAACCAGAAAGGTATGGATATGATTCCACATTTGTTACAAAGCATTCAATCTACTTGGCAAAAGACTCTATTTCAGAGGAACCCTCAACCTATGAAGAGGCAAAGGGAAACCCTAATTGGGAAAAGGCCATGAACGAAGAGATAGATGCATTGAAGGAAATGGACACTTGGGATTTGGTTCCAATGTCGCCGAATCAAAAGGTAATTGGTTGCCGATGGGTATATAAAGTTAAAAGAAATTCAGATGGATCAGTTTGCAGGTACAAGGCAAGATTAGCTGCCAAAGGATGCTCACAAACTCATGGTATAGACTATGAGGAAACATTCTCACCAGTTGCAAAGATGACTACAATTAGGACATTGATAAGTGTAGCTGCTGCAAGGAATTGGAGACTCCTCCAACTTGATGTGAAAAATGCATTCTTAAAGGGTTGGATAAGTGAAGAGGTATACATGTCACAACCACCAGGTTTTGAAAACCCTAATCATCCATCTTATGTTTGCAGACTTAAGAAAGCATTGTATGGATTGAAACAAGCTCCAAGAGCTTGGAATTACAGGTTGGTTACATATCTTCAAGATCAAGGGCTCAAAGCTAGCAGCTCAGATCCTTCTCTATTCATCAAAAGGGATCACAATGAGGTTATCTATCTATGTGTATATGTAGATGATATTATTGTGACAGGTGATGATCTAAATGGCATTCAAAGGATCAAGAGACACATGCAAGAGGAGTTCAAAATCAGTGACCTAGGTGAGCTCACATATTTCCTAGGTATGCAGGTGATATACACAGATGAAGGAATGTATTTGACTCAAAGAAGATACATTCAGGATCTGCTTCTCAAGTTCAAAATGGAGAACACTAAACCTGCAGGTACACCTTTGGAGATGAATCATAAACTTAGTGTTTATGAAGGTGAGAAAATTGAAGACATTAAAGAGTATCAAAGCTTGGTAGGTAGCTTGATATATGCTACTCACACAAGGGCGGACATCTCATATAGTGTGGGAGTGCTTAGTCAGTTCATGCACTCACCAAGAAGACCACACATGGATGCGGCTAAGAGAGTACTTAAGTATCTCAAAGGTACAATCAACGAAGGTATATTATATCCTTACTCTTCCAATTTGGATATCAAAATCTACTCAGATGCAGATTGGGCAGGAGCTAAGGATGATAGAAAAAGTACATCTGGTTACTTAGCATTTGCAGGTTCAAAGCTAGTGTCATGGAGTTCCAAGAAGCAACCAAGAGTTGCTTTATCCTCAACTGAAGCAGAGTACAGAGGCTTGACCATAGCAACTCAAGAGGCAATATGGTTAAAAGCATTGTATACAGATTTGGGACTTGTGAGTTCCAAACCTCACATATTTGGAGATAATGTAAGTTCCATGCATCTAGCGGCAAATCCTATTTTCCATGCGAGAACGAAGCACATAGAAGTCCATTACCACTTCATCAGGGAGAAGCTCATGGCAAAGGAGATCGACATTTCTTTTGTTCCGACTGAAAAGCAAGTAGCAGATATGATGACGAAGGCACTTGATGGAATAAAGCTTTGTAGATTCAAAGCTATGGCAGGTATTCAACCTATCAGAGAATGAAGACTCAAGCATACTTTAGCTTGAGGGGGAGCTGTTGGAACATCAAGCTTACACTATGCTTGAGGTGGATTTGATCTACATCGAAGGGTATCGCGTCTAAAGAATATCCGTTGGAGAGTTCTTTTTCATATGTTCATTTATTGTATTTTTTTGAGAATATTTTGATGGCTCATTTACCATTGTAAAAGCCTTGAGTTGTACACATGTAAATGTAGAAATATAGAGCCAAAATCCCACGAAATTTTGGTGGTTGAAGTTGCATTCAATCAAGCAAATCAAGTCACCTAAAAGTAGATCAATCAAGATCTTCACTTTTCCTAGATTATAGGGAAGTGAATTGATTCCCTCCAACAACCATTCCCACCTTCATTTGAATTCAAATTCAAGTTGTAAAAGTCGTGGAACACTCCTAGAGGCTATATAAGGAGTTGAAATCACTTGTATTATACATGGAAGCAATATACATACACTTGTGACCATCATTGTCTTGCTCCTTCAATTTTCTGCATCATCTTCTTCGCCACCAGTAATCTTTGCAGAGGCTGCTTCTCTCTTCTCAGAGCTCCAAATTGAGTGCAAGAGGACTCATGGGAAAGGTATTAATGTCTAGTTTATTCCTGTAAATTTTCAAAGCATTTGGTTCAGCAGATTTGGAGAAATCTCAGTTTTTCTGCCTCGGGGTCAATCTCTACGTATTCCTGAAAAATAGGAAGTACCACTGGTGAATGTCGCATTCATTCCTATAGCATATTTTGCTAATTCCTTATACTTTTGTGCATTCCATACACTCAACCCTATGTGTATCACTCCCATAAAAGGATTTTTTTCTAATTAAAATCACGCTGGTCGCTATGGGCATTTGAAGTTCATTGTCTCTTCCATAGATAGTAAGTTTTTTGAGCTAGTCGACCAGCAAACCTATCTGTTTTTCATCGACTCATTCTCCTTGATGCTCCAAGGTACATAGTGTGTTTCTTTGCACTTATCACATGCCTATAAGGTCTATTTGAGTCTCCATAAGCTCAAGGGCTGGTCTTGTGCCGGTTGGCTTGACCAAACTTCATCGCTTCAAAACGCACTTTTCTACCTTCGACAAGCTTCTTCAAGTTCTTTCAGAAACTACTCTATGATAAATAGTTATATTCATCATTTCAGCCATGCCATTTTGTACTGGGCTATAAGGAGCTCTAAACTCTCTAAAAATTCCTCTAGACTTATAAGAAAGGCTAAATTCATATGAGGTATACTCATCCCCATTATCTGAACATAAAGCCTTAATCTTAGATCCCTCTTTTTAGTCTCAACTTAAGCAAGACATTTTTTGAAAATATGCAATACCTCATCCTTCGATTTGATAGGATATACCTAGACTTTTCTAGTAGCATAATCTTTGAAACTGACAAAATAATTAGAACCACCTAATGATCTTGTGGACATAGGACCCCATACCTTTGTATGAAAGAGATCTAAAGGCTAATTTGAAGGGTGAATGTGCATTTTATGCACATTCCTACTTTGCTTTCCATATTTACAATGCTCACAAAATGAAAAATTAGAGAAAGAGAACAAAGCTAAGTAGCAAGAACGAGAAAGATTTTCCATTCCACTATAAGACATATGGTCCAAACTATGCCAAATACAAGCCATAGGTTGTTTAGTAATAGCTAACAAGTGTTCTTTCTGTGGTAGAAATAAAGGATTGAGCATATAAGAACACCTTGTAACCAAGGTCATCAAGTTGATCAAATGACATAAAAATACATGATAACTAAGGTACATGGCATACATTATGCATAGTAAATTTTTAACCATGGATGAACTACACAACTACATCTCCAATCTCACCACCGTCACACTCATAAGAATCACTAAGACTCATAGTAACAAAAGACTTTACTACATAAGTAGAGAACCATTCTTTATGTGGTGTCACATGGAAAGAAGAAACAGAATCAAACGGCCATGTGAAGGAAAGAGAATCAGCCCTAAGAATCTCAGTAGGCACATTGGTGCTAAGTTTCAACACACCAACATCATCACAAATAGCATTGATTTCTTTAATATTCACAATTGAAGTAGATGGTGAATGTAGTTTTTTAACATGCCTATAGATTCTATCCTTTCCCTTTAGCATTCTTTAATGCATAACACTCTTTCTGCATGTTTTCCTTCTTATGAAAAAAATTCCATTCCATATCCCTCTTACTTGACTTACTTCTATTCTTATTTTGTTGATCATTATTTTCCTTGTTCTTGCTCCTACCACATTGTTGATTCTTTCCTCGATAAGGATCACGAACATTATATGCATCTTCACTCTCAGTGCCAACCATAGATTTCCTATGAATCTCCTCACTCAAGAGTACTCCAACTCCAATATGTCATCATAGACCAGTTTACCACTAGGTGCACTATTCATAATACCTATGCAGAATGTATCTCATGATCATGGAAAAGAGCATTGCAACAAGACTGCTTTAATTTCCTTATCCATCTCCATTTCTTGAGCTTGTAACTGAGAGAATATAGCATCAAACTCATTTAGACAAGTAACAACATACAATTAATTGTGTAAGATCATGAATCAAGTAACCCCCATCAAGTGACAATAGTGTTGAAAGTTATCATATGATAGAGCTTTTGTCAAAGCATCTGCAACATTATCTCAAGTATGAAGCTTCTCAAGCATATTTTGCTTAGTGGTTAAGCAGTCTCTAATGAACTAATACCTCACCTAAATGTTCTTGGTCTTTGGATGAGAGATTGGATTCTTAGCCAAAGCAATGACACTTTGACTATCATTGAGAAAACAAGGTACATGCAGAGGTATAACCATATCACAAGCAAGATGAGAAAGCCACAATGCTTCCTTACATGCCTCATTTGTTGCAATATACTTTGCTTCTATGGTGGAAATAATTATACCTTCTTGAACATAAGATCTCCAAGAGGTATCACCTCCATCAAAATGAAAAATGTACCCTGATGTAGACTTTTGAATGTCTACATAACTAGCATAATCTAAATCTATTTAATGATTAATGGATGCTTTCCCTTTACCTAAGCATAGACACTTGTCCTTAGTGTCACCCAAATTTCTCAAAATCATCGTGATAGATTCCCAATGCTTCTTGATAGGATTAGCCATATATCTTCTCACAACTCCCTCTTTGAATGCAATGTCTCATCTCGTAGCTACCATAGCATACATGAGACTCCCAACAATAGACTAATAAGGAATTTAAATCATGAGTGCCTTTTCCTCATTTGATTTGAGGCAGTCATCCTTGCTCAATTTCAAATATGTGGGTAAAGGTGTATTCAATGCCCTTCAACCGTGTATATTTAACCTGTGAAGTACTTTAGATATATAATCACTTTGAGGCAAGTATATGCATCTTTTACTCCTATCACAAGTAATGTGCAAGCCAACAATATGTTTGGCATCCCCTAGGTCTTGCATCTCATATGTCTAATGCAACTTCTTTTTGAGAATTACCAAGTCATAAGAGGGCTTCGAAGCAATCAATATATCATCAACATAAAGTATCAAGCATATCAAGCTACCATCAAAGCATCTCTTTGTGTAGAGACAATGATCCTCATTGCTTCCATAATAGCCTTGACACTGAAAAGCAACAAAATTTTGGTATCATCATCTAGGGGATTGATTTAGTTCATATAAGCTCTTCTTTAGCTTACAAACTAGACTTTCTTTTCCAAGAACTACATAACCCTCTGGTTGTTCCATATGCATCTCATCCGTAAGATCTCCATGCAAGAAAGTAGTTTTCACATCCATTTGCAACACCTATAAGTCCCTCATTGCAATGAATCCAAGAAACATTTGCAAGTTAGATATCTTGACCACTGGAGAGAAGATTTCCTTGAAATCAACACCATGTTTTTTCTTAAAACCCTTCACAACAATTCATGCTTTATACTTTGGAGAAGCACTATCTGATGTGAATTTCAATTTATATACCGATTTACATGGTAAAGCTTTCCTTCCCTTTGGCAAAGGTACTATATCCCAACTACCATTCTTGTGAATGCAATCCATCTCTCTTCATGGCATGCTCCCACTTGACATGATCCTTTGTCTTCATAGCCTTTTTGTAGCAAGAACGCTCACCAACATCTATCAACATAACAAAATCGAAAACTAGAACGTATCTATCAAGTCGATGTGAGACACATCGACTTGATAGATATCCTCTTGAACATCCCTATATGCAACAATTTCATGCATGTTAACTGGAGGGCTAGTATTCTCAAACAAAAGTCTTCTCAGTTCAACCTCTTTAATGCATTGTTTATGCATCTTAGACTCATTGAAAATGACATCACTACTTTTGATCGCTAATGGTGCTTTAGGACCCCATAAGCGATATCCAAAGTGACTGTCTCTCCCATATCCAAGAAAAATGCATTTCTTTGACTTATGGCCTACCTTCTGTCTATGCTTCTTGGATATATGAACATATGCTTCACACCCAAAAACTCAAAGATGATCATAGTATGGTGGCTTCCGTGTCCTTAACTCTTGTGATACTTTCAGACCTTTGGCATTACTAGGCAAGAGTAGTAGGTGAAAGGTTAATCACATGACATGCACTTCCTCCCACTTTTGTCTAAAAGCCTTGTGAAAGGTTTGCATGATGTAGCATAGAAACTACTCTATCATAAACATTTCTATTCATCCTTTTAGCTACACCAATTTTTACTCGAGTATAAGGAGGTGTAAAATATCTACCAATTCCCTTAGACTCCTAAAAAAAAGCTGAATTAATGTGAGGTATACACACCTCCATTATCTTAACGTAAGGCCTTAAGCTCATTTCATTTTTTTAGTCTCAAGTAACGCAAGGCATTTTTTGAAAACAGGGAATACCTAGTCCTTTGATTTGATAGGATATACCTAGACTTTTCTAGTAGCATCATCTATGAAAGTCACGAAGTAAAGAGAACCTCCTAATGACCTTGTGGGCATACGAGCACACACATCTCTATGAAGGAGACCTAAAGGCTTGATTGAAGGGTCAATGTGAATTCTATGCATATTCCTAGTTTGCTTTCCATATTGAAAATGCTCACAACATGAAAATTCAAAGAATGATAACACAATTAAGTATACAAAATGAGAAATATTTTCCATTCCACTGAGATATATGGCCCAAATGGCCATGCCAAATACAAGCTATAGACTATTCAGTAATAGCTAACAAGTGCTCTTTCAGTGATACAAATAAAGGATAAAGTGAGCCATCATTTCTTCCTTTTGCAATATTCATATTTCCCTTTGCTATGCAAAAGGATTGAGCATATAAGACAACCTTGTAAGGAAGGTCATCAAGTTTGGATATTAAATTATAAACCATCAATGAATTGCAAAACCACACCTCCAATCTGACGAACGTCACATTGGTAAGTGTCACCAAGTCTCATAGTACCAAGAGACTTTCTTGCATAAGTAGAGAACCATTCTCTATGTGGTTTCACATGGAAAAAGCACTAGAATCTAGCAACCATGTGTGGGAAAGAGAATCTGCCATAAGAGCCTTAGTAGGTAGAGTACTGTCAAGTTTCAACACATTAGCATCATCAAAAATAGCATTCATTTCCTCAATCTTCACAGTTGACGAAGATGATGAAGGTAGTTGTTTAACATACCCATCGAAATTATGTCCTTTACCTTTAGCATTCTTTAATGCATCGTAGTCTTTCTTCATGTGTCCTTTCTTATGACAATAATGGCATTTGATATCCCTCTTCCTTGATTTACTTCTACTCTTATGCCATTGACCATTCTTTTCCTTTTCTTGCTCCTACCACATTATTGATTCTTTCCTTGGTAAGAGTCATGAACATAATGCATCTCCACTTTGAGTGCCAACCATAGATTTCCTATGAATCTCTTAACTCAAGAGTGCTCCACATATGTCATCATAGATCAGTTTACCACCAAGTGCACTATTGCTAATAGTTGTGCAAAATGTATCTCATGATGACGAAAAGGCGCATAGCAACAAGACTGCTCTAATTTCATTATCCATCTCCATTTTTTAGGATTATAACTAAGAGAATATAACATTCAACTCATTTAGATGAGTAGCAACATTATCTTTGTCCTTCATGCAAAGGTCATATGACTTTCTCATCAGATACACTTTATTTGATGTTGTTTCTTTTTCATATGTGTTGCATAACATCTTCCAAACCACCTCTCCACTTTTAGAGTCCAATACTATTTAGAAATTATTTACCAGGTGCAATCAAATGGTAAACCTATCCATTTCATCCAACTCATGCCAATCATCTTCATCCATGTTAGTAGGATTCTTTTATATTCCAGTTACTGGTTTCCATTGCCTCCTCTAAATCAACACATCTATAATATGATTCTTCCATAGAGCAAAGTTTGTGCCATGCAACTTTTGGATCTCAAAATGGTCTTTTCCCTATAAGTTGTAGCTCCTCTTGGGAACACTAGCACTAGACCCTGATTAAGCAAACGTGGAATGAGATTATTGACGCCATGATGATGGAGAACCCACTAGAATCATAATGGAGGTAGAATATTCCAAACACCACTAAGGCTTAAAGAAGGATGACCGAGTGTTGGATTCTAGTAAAAATTCAACAAAGTCTCCCAAAAAAATGGATTAATTAATAGCAACATCCAACAAAAGGATTATGCGAGAATGTATGTGCTCACATGTGAAGGACTAAAATTGACCACTATATAATTGGAAAACTAAAATCTAGAAAACATTTTCCAAAGCCTCCACTACAAAATGAGCAATAAACAATGTTAGAAAAACTCATTAAACTACAAGTTCTAACATATGAACCTGCATGGTGAATCACCAACTCCACTACATAAAACCAGGTAAGCTAAAGAACCCAACTAGGCTTACCAAGCACCTATGAACAACTATCATACATCTCCTATGGAGACGCTGGGCAAGTCTTCCAACCGCATCATGGAAGAGAACCTGAAATTTGGGTATGTCCCAGATAAGAAAACCTCACCACAAACCTCTTTATAAATGTCAAACTTTTTATGCAAATACATAACCATTATATCGATGACCACATGAACGTACATAAGCGATATCCATAGAAGCATACATAGTGTGTATGTGCTCAATATATGTAGTGAAGTGGCATTGAAAGGATGAATTCACAACCCAAACACTAGCCAAAACAATGTGCAAGTGTTTATCAATTGTGTTCTTTAGGTTCATAAACATGCATAAATTTAAAGTGGTTGCTTCCACCATAACTAAAATGTTTCAACAAACTTGTAGATTTACTATTGTGGTTGAAAACACAGCCCTAAAGATGAAAATATATTGTCAAAGAAGAACAAAAGAGCACTCTTTGTGATGTTCTTGAACCTATGTAATGAGAACTATGTGTGAAACTACTCGAAAATGACTCCAAATATCACCTAATAAAGCTTCAAAATAGGCTTTGAAAGCAAATTAAGCATTCAGAGCCCAAAACATATTCAAGATAATGTGAACCTTAATATTTCCTCTTTTTCAAGCACCACAAGAGCGTAGTGGCAAGAGATTGTCGATTAAGTGATCTCCAAGGGAACAAAGTGGGATGTGTAACCTCAAAAGAGGTACCAAGAACCTTTGTCTTCCTTAATCATTGAGGTCCTCCCTCGCGTGTAGCCAATGGCATCAATGGTGACTTTGGTGACTCGGATCTAAAGGTATGCCAAGGTTTATGCCTTGCTTGCCACCTTAGTCGAAAGCCTTGGGTGGGTGGCTAGATGCTCACTTCATATTTTTTGCCATTAAATGCTCTAATATCAATGAAGTATTTGAATGGTGATGCATGAAAATAGGGTCTCCTTCTTGAGACCTCAACAAGACTACCCGCAAAGTACAAAAGCGAGCTCTAGAGGTCACACATAATACTTTACATAGAGTTTCCAAAATACAAAAAAAACACAGTGCACAATTTGGCAGGAGCACATATGTCTTAGGTTCCCCAAACGCAATTGAACTTAGAATATATGGCTAACAAGGCCGCTATATGTTTTGATTAGAGAACATATACAAAATTTTTTGGTGGCCATTTGGCCTTTTGCATGGACACTAACTATAATAGATAGAAACACACACACACACACATATATATATATATATATATATATATATATATATATATATATATATATATATATATATATATATATATATATATATATATATATATATATATATATATATATATATATATATATATATATATATATATATATATATATATATATATATATATATAGATAGATAGATAGATAGATAGATAGATAGATAGATAGATAGAAAGAAAGAAAGAAAGAAAGAAAGAAAGAAAAAAAGATAGATAGATAGAAAAATAGAGAGATAGATAGATAGATAGATAGATAGATAGATAGATGGATTGATGGATAGATAGATAGATATATAGATAGATAGATAGATAGATAGATAGATAAATTGACAAAGAGACAGATAGAGAGATAGACAAATAGAGAGACAAACACACTGATTGATTAACAGATAGATAGACAAACAAATAGATAGATAGATAGATAGATAGATAGATAGATAGATAGATAGATAGATAGATAGATAGATAGATAGATAGATAGATAGATAGATAGATAGGTAGGTAGTGTCACGAGGAAGGAGATAAGAAAGAGAGCTCACACACACACTCTCACTCTCAGGAGAAGCACACACACAGATTGAAGCAAGGAAGAATCATCATCTTCTTCTTCTTCTATTACATAAAAGGAATGTACAAGAATGACCTCAAAACAAGAATACAACCAGTGAAATATATAAAGACGAGTACATAAGGAAAAACCTAATGTCCACGAATGAGTGAGCTGGCAAGAAACAAATGTGCCATCACTCTCGGTAGATAAATCTAATAAAGGTCAATGAAGTATCCCTGACATATACCGGCATGACCACTATACATGTCAGAGAAACGAAAAACTAGTACGTGTCATCCTGGATCATCACATGCTGAGCTTGATATCTCAACACTCCCCCCTCAAGCTCAACGCCATATCCTGTAATCCAAGCATCTTCCGAAACTTCTTCAACTTCTCAGCTCCAAGTGCTTTGGTGAAAATATCAGCAACCTGCTCATCTGTTCTCACATAAACAAGATCAATATCACCTGCTAATACCTTTTCTCTGATGAAAAGATAATGTACCTCGATATGCTTTGTTCTAGCATGGAAAATAGGGTTCCCTGCTTACTGTATGCTGCTAAGATTATCACAATAGATAGTGATATGCTTTTGCACTTCCACACCTAAATCTGCAAGTAACATCTCCAGCCATGATGCCTCACATGCTGCCATTGCAGCACCTCTATACTATATCAGCCTCTATACTCGACAAAGCAACAGTGGGTTGCTTCTTACTGCTCCATGTAATAGCTGCACCTCCAAGTGAGAAAAGAAAGCCACTACTAGATCTTCTATCTAGAATACTACCAGCCCAATCTGCATCGGTGTATCCATGAACCTGCAAATCTACACCAGCTTCATAAAACAATGCATAATCCAAAGTAGCACTCACATAACGTAGAGTGCGCCTCAGAGCATCCAAATGTGGCTTCCTGGGAACCTACATAAATTGACTTTCAAGCCCAATAGTATAACTTAGATCAGGCCTTGTAATTGTGAGATATATAAGGCTTCCCACAATTTTCCTATACATAGTAGCATTTTCCAATGCTTCACCTGATCTAGTATCCAATTTCAAATTCTGATCTAATGGCATAGAAATTGGCTTACAATCAGCCATACCATACTTTTGCAGCATATTCAAGGCATATTGCCTTTGCGACATCCATATACCTATTTCTGTATGTATAAACTCAATGCCCAAGAAATAGTGCAGCACACCAAGATCTTTCATGTCGAATTCCTACATAAGAAGTTTCTTTACCTCTTTGATGCTTTCTTCATTATCACCACCTACAATCAGGTCATCAACATAAATAGCCACAATAGTGATGCCATCATCAACCTTCCTTGCATATAGTGAGTGATCTGCATCACACATAGAGAACCCAATGTTGGTTAAGTAATCAGCAATCCTTGCATGCCATGCACAAGGGGCTTGCTTCAGCCCATACAAAGCCTTTTGCAACCTGCAAACATATTCTAGATGCTTTGAATCTTCATATCCTTGTGGCTGGTCTATATATACTTCTTCCTGTAACTCACCATGTAAGAAAGCATTCTTCACATCCATCTGATGCAAAGTCCATCCTTTTGTTGTAGCTAATGCAACAAGTGTTCTGACAGTAGACATTTTAGCTATAGGGCTGAATGTTTCCTCATAATCAATGCCATATGTCTATGCATAACCTTTAGCTACCAATCGTGCTTTATACCTGCTTATGCTACCATCAGCATTATGCTTTACCTTGTAAACCCATTTACAACCTATGGGTTTCTTTCCTTGCGGCAATGGAACCAGCTTCCAAGTATCATTTGCATAAAGTGCAGCCATCTCCTCATCCATAGCTTTTTCCCAATCTGCATTACCAATTGCATCTTCAAAACAAGAAGGTTCAGCATCTTGTATTACCTTTGTCATGTAGGCACAATGGCGAGCCATGTAACTATCATATGTCAATCGTTGCACTGAATTACGCATCCTCCCAGATCTTCTTGGTCCTGGGTCACTTCTCCTTGTATCATCTACATGTGCCCTTCTTACTCCTAGAGTCTTCACAGAGGGCAATCCAAGTTCCTCATCAAGACTCTTTTCTGAACCGCTTGAATCTCCATCAACTTCTTCAAAATCTGCACATGTTTTATGACCAGCAGAAAGCTTTGCTTTACCTTTCTTGGATGTATTTGATGAATTTGCTAGACTAAAATTCCCACGTAATCTTCCACTCCATGGATTTGAGTTGGAACTATTGCTTGGTGATGCATCCGGTCCACTCAAAACCTGAGATTCTGCACTTGATTTTTCAGCATTTTCTTTGTCATTTGGTTCAAGACTCAGTCCTTCTTTGGTATCTGCATAGAAGCTTGACAAATCATCAAATACCACATCTTTTCTCACCTTTACCTGTCGTGTGAGTGGGTTATAACATTTATATCCCTTTTGCTCAAGGGAGTATCCAATGAAGACACACTTTTCTACTTTTGGATAAAGCTTCGTCCTCAATTCATCTGGGACATGTACATATGCAATATAGCCAAAAACTTTCAGATGTGATAAGTTTGGCTTTTTACCTGTAAACTTCTCTTTAGGTGTAACTTGATGTACAGCAGCAGTCGAAGTTCTGTTCATGATGTATACAGTAGTATGCACAACTTCTGCCCAATAAAAATGAGGCATATTCTTCTCAGCCATTAAGGCTCTTGCTATTTCTGCAATATGTCTGTTTTTGCGTTCAGCAACACCATTCTGTTGTGGTGTGTACCTACATGAAAACTGACGCCGAATTCCATGAGTTTTTAGAAAACTGTTGAACTCATTTGACATGTATTCACCTCCTCCATCAGATCTTAATGTTTGAATGTACTTCCCTGTCTGCTTTTCCACCATAACTTTAAAATTCTAGTAGTGAGTAAACACCTCGCTCTTCTCTTTCATGAAATATACCCATACTTTGCGTGTATGGTCATCAATGAAAGTAACATAAAACCTGCAACCGCCCATAGATGTGGTCTTTGCTGGACCCCAAACATCTGTATGTACTACTTCTAGTACATTCTCACTAACATGCTTGTCATGTGGAAATGATGCTCTTGATTGTTTACCAAATTGACATGCTGCACATACCTTTTGCATTTCTGCAACTTTGAAATTTGCTAGTCCATGGACAATCTCCTTTGACTGCATCAGTTTCAGCCTTTGCAAGTTTGCATGTCCAATCCGTTTGTGCCATATCTCTAGATCTGCAATAACTCCTGCACCTTTTGCAAACATGGCTGCATTCATTTCAGGAATCTTTACATTTAAGGTGAACATTCTACCCACTTTGTTTCCTTTGGCAACCAATCGTCCATCCTGCTTGTACTCTTCTACATATAATCCATCAGCATTGAACCTGACTTGTAATCCCTGGTCAACCATTTGTCCAACAGAAACCAGATTCTTCGTTATATTTGGAACATGCAGCACATCAGCGAGATGTTTTACCTTTCCGTCTTCCATAGACAATGCTATGTTTCCTCTATGCTCAATAGGATGTGATGTGTCATCACCTATTTCAACATATCCAGGAACTGGCATTTTTTGCAAACTACTAAACCATTCTGCATGACTGGTCATGTGATTTGAAGCACCTGAATCAACATACCAGACATTATCATTCGATTTTGAAACACCAGCAGACATCGTATTCATCATGTGATGTTGAACCATAAACAGCTTCTCAGAATCATCTGCACTTGTGGATGCATAGTTGTTTTGCTGCCTTCTGTTATTTTGATTCTTTAACCTGCAATCACGTTCAAAGTCTCCAGGTTTACCACAATTCCACCATCCTTTACTATCATTACCTGAATCATTTCTTTGGAATTCCCTGGTCTGTATAGAAGTTCTGAACTGCTTATATGCTGCTCCTAAACCACGAAGGCACACTTCCACCTTATCATCATCATCTACATTCACGCCAATAGATGCAAGTGACTCACATATGCTTTTGATTTTTAGAGTGTAGTCACTTACCGACATGATCTTTTTCTCC